>QXVZ01032574.1:0-15144 GCA_008931825.1 Phallusia fumigata
TGGAGGAGTTTTCACAAAGAGGCCCAAAGCGACGAGATCACCCAAGACGCAGATACCAGTACATACACAAAGTCTGGCTACCAATAAACGCAAGGGCTTGTTGTTGGTCATTTTACTAGTTTTCACACGCCAGTGCTTGACTAAGGGGTTGATCGCAAGAGATAAAAGCAGGATTTGAAAGAGTGAAGCAAGAAGAAACGCGGCAGGCATTGCTATACGTTGTGGTAAACTTGCGTCGCTGCTTAGGCAACGGTTCTGCTTTGCTCTCTGTGGAATGGTTGATATTACCAAGATCTGGATAAAACCGAAGCTTGTGTTGCCAATTATAGCAGTTTTGCTAAGCACTGATACTGTTTTAGTCTTTAGTCGCTGTAGACACTTAGTGTACATCCCGTACTGCCGTAACCACAGGATCATGTACGTTAACGTACGAGCTCCAATAGCCAACAAAACATGTAAGATCGAGTAAGTCTTACAGAACTGTGTGGAGTAGTTGCGAAGCACGTGTTTGGTTTGAAACAAGCAGCACTCAATAAAAAGCATTAGGGCTGCCAGGCAACACAAATTGTTCGTCCATTTAAGCTTTTTTCGTCCATACTTGAGTTTATAAAACATGTTGACCAGTGTCAAATAGGTGCTGATTACCATCACAACTGTAATAACAATTTGAAATGACAGCCTGTGGTCATTTTTAAAGACCTCAGTGATGTTTTGTTGTCGTTGAAGCGTGCTGTTGGCTGTTACAATTTCGGAAGCCATGTTGTCAAATCTGTTCTGACAATCTTAAACTTACGGCGTACTCTTTTCAAATGTATTAACCTCCCATTTGTTCAATATCAGAGTGCTTTTAACTAAAGATTGCTAAACTCTTCATCCAAGGCGAAAAATGATTGCGTTGTTTTCGTGATAAAACTTCCTTGATAATGTTTTCAGTGCTTGTCCGAGTTTGAAGACTTATACAATAAATTCGACTGGGTTCTTATTACATTTGAAATTTTATTATTGAACACAAACACTTATTGTTGTGATAGCTACATCCAACTAAAAAGTTTAACCTTGTTTACTTCTAATGTAGAAGATTAAGAATTGATTTAAAAGTAGTTAATCATAAAAAGGACATTAAATTTTTCAAAAAACTGACCACATTGTGTTTGTCCCGGGCTTAGCACAGCTCTTAACCTACCACCACATACACCTGGTAACTTAATTACACCTCTAAACTACCTTTTAACTTTTTAAACTCGATCAAGTAACTTTTCGTATGTGGATTAACGCCAATTAATTGTTCAACTGTATCATGATCAACTTCAAGTCTTCAAAACAACTTTTCGAAAAAAGCCTATCTCAACAACAATATGTGCGTAGGTTGGATACAACAGGTGAGAAGATGAAGTAGCATGACTAACGAAATTTATAATTGCCGCCCTGCAAGCGCTAATTTGTTCCCGTTTCGCTAGCAAGGTCTGTAATCCCGACTTGCGTTCTACGTTTACAAGTCGACACAAGCCGCGTTTTCCGCAACTTGAAGCTGAGAGGTGTGACTGCAAGCAAAAGCTAATACATCATTGCAGCAACTAATTTGCCGCTGCGACACAAAATCTGTTGTTGCCAATCATAAGACTGAAAAACAAAACAGATTTTGGTTGCTTTCTCCACAAAGGCGATAGAAATGCAAATAAGGTGGTCGTAGGGCGTTCATTACACACCACATGAAAAGCATGTCCGATGTTACTATTACAGCCTGACAATTCCTATTATAGCTTGCATTTATAATAATTATACATTTTGCTCAACTAGTAGATTAACATTATTAATTGCTTTCATTTTCGCAAATGCAACTCTTAAAACTCAAGTATCATAAAACGTTTACGGACCCACGTTCCTTTGAAAAACTTAAATGCAAAATGCTTTGTACTGCTATTTTCGGCTTGGTGAATGTATCACTAAGTTTTCGAACGCGAAAAAAAATCCAAGCCAAATATAACAAAACGACTGACTTATAAATGACAAACTCCGGAGCTGTTGCAGAAATCCAATACACAGCACTGTCAACCCAACGCACCTATAAATGTTTCGAGCTTGACGCTTTAAAATGTGACTGTTTTCAATGAATCATTTCCGCAAAATCGAGCAATAATTCCATTGCCAAACGGCTGCTGTTACTAATGCTTTCCGTTTTTTTAAATGCCAGTCCAGGTAACCATTGCGTGTAAACCAGGATTGCATAACGTTGCGCATTCCGAACTATCTTATCGCGATCTCCTAATGGAAAGTTTAATGGGTGAGAAAACGTTTTAACTAATAGGGATGTCTTTCATATTTTTCCAAAATGATAACACTCAAATAAAAATCTGCAGAACCGGCTTATTGAGTAAAGCTACTAAGTTAAAATAAAGATAATTAGAGGTTGTATTTAAGGTTAATAGATTATCTATCAGTGATATGCTGAGATTTTAGGCGGGTATTGGTTTTGAAAGTCCCAGTACTGGTTTGGTTGCATTTTTGACCTAAATGTTCAGCGGCGTAAAACTTCCGCCAACTTAAAATTTGTCAAACAATTCGAATGTTTATTCCATGAGAAAAACTGTTGCAGAAAAAACGCTTCTCACGGATGTGGACACGGCCGAATGATTTGTATATTGAGGGTAAAATAAAACAAACAAACAAAATTGTTAGGTTTGCGTAAATTTGGCAATTAAAGCGCATTCGCAACCAATGTAATCAAGACTTACTATGTTTCAAATGTATAAACCTATATTTGTCCGGCAGCTGTGTTAGCTGGATGGCTACAACATGTCGAATTTATGTCATTAATTAATATTACTTACTTTTTGGTTAATTTGTAATGGTGGCAAACACGATGCTATCAGCGTTCTGCTGGAAGCAGTCAGCACCACAGGCGCCTAAAGGCTATGGAAACACAAGCAAACTTATCTAAGCCAAAATTACATTAATGTATTAGAAGCAGTGAATAGTTTAGTTGCGCCGACGACGTCACGCCCTAAACAAAAGCCCTTGCCAAACACACTAAACTGCATATTAGCAAGCATTCACAACTGCGTGAAATTTGTTCCCCACAAATGAGTAAACGCTGTTAGTGAAGCCCAAAAGTGACATAATGCTCTGCAATGGCGGTTTAAATGTCCTTTCTCCTTTATTCGTGCCTGGACATGTTACGAGTAACAACGTTTTAACGTTGCGCAGCTGTCGCCGTATTTTCTTACAAGGCAAATGAACTCTTCTGAACTTCACCTGTGTGTTGGTATGCCATCAGAATGTTTATTGTGTCCATCATAAATAGTATAGAGGCCATCTAACTGGCGGAACATTAAATCTCAAGACACCGAACGCGAGCCCGCGACATATTACAACCAACAATTTACCCTAATAGACAAGGTGATTACACAGCTATGGGGTTCAAGACCTTTTGTAGCTGTAAAACAACACGCATTCTTGAAAGACTTGTTCTGCGCTATTCATCAGTTTAAACCAGCAGTGGTAATTGCAGGTAGCTACTGTTTTATGGCCTTTGTGGTATCTCAGTCACGTTGTAAAAGATGGAGCCATATCGCTACGCCTGCCAACAGTTGTTTTACTGGCCTGTAAGGGCATCACCATCTTGTGTGCCGTATATAAACGCCAGGACATTCCGTGTTCTTGTACATCTTCCGTATGAAGTGGAGGACTGTTGTGAGTTATCAATTCAATGTTACAAAAGATTTGGGTGCTTTTGAGGATCATAGAGACTTTGTACGACGTCAGTGGGACACTATACTTTAGGCATACGTAAAGCACAGACAACACTCTATTGTTGGGAAAGTTTTAGAATAGAAGTTTTAGGTTTTACAAACCGTGTAGGTATTAACGAATACACAAGGCTATGGAGTCTAGCTTGCACACAAAAAAATTCAGTTTTAGGCATTTTATGAAAAAAATATGCATATTTTATAAGTTACTGCAAGCCACAAATTAAAATTATTCGTAATTGTGTAAGGAGAATCGAACGTGTTTTGGCCTGTGGTTAAATCAACGCAACAAATTACATCTTTTTTCTTTTGCCCAGAGCACAGTTTTAAGTAGTCTGATAAAATGGCTGTCAAAACAATGCTTCGAATTCCTGTGGACCACAGCACTTTAACGGTAAGTTAGTCTACATTTTATTTTATTTAATTCTATTTTATTCATTCCCAAAATATAGCGCGCCGGCAAAGATAAAAAATGTAAACTTCCTGATTCTGTCAAAACTTAGATTAAAAAATGTGTTTAAGGTATAGTCACACAAGTTTTTTCATATTCCTACATTTCGCACTCTAATTTACGTAAAAAAGTGCTTAAATTATACATGTAAATATGTAACCAACCGACTTTTACGTTTGTGTGAAATAGTGTTGCGGAGGTTTCTCACATAAGATGTATAAGTGTTTTCGATGTAAATCAGTTTGTTTTTAAAACAAGTGATTGGAAAGGCTCTACATCCATCATATACGTATTGACGCGTGAAAAAGGCAGTCCCATATGTTTACAAACACTCTCACGTATAAGCAGTAAACCTAGAGAATCGGAAGTTTACGTTTAATAGCGCGTCAATCGCAATCAAGCAAGTTTGTTTGAAATCCTACGTGTTACAGCTATGAAGCCACGCAAGCCATATTACGTTAATATTATCGGGAGCTTTATTTTCATTAAGGCAACGATATTACGATAATATTGATCTAACCTTTGGGCCAGACAAAAACAAAACACGTTTTTGTCATTAAACTGGGGGACGCTTTACCAAAATATTTGACAACCAATGACGTTGCCTTGCGTGCTACATGGAGTGAACCTGTGAACGTACATGGTTAAAGTTGGTTTCCAAACGTTTATGTTGTAACCAAGCGTGGCAATCTATGTTGATTGCAGTTTTAAACAGATGGTAATCTCGATTTCATTCGGTTTTAACGAAGTTCTTGTACAGACGTTTCTTTTTTGAGATAATTACGTGATAACCTTGTCATACCTCACAGCTTCACTTTAAAACCTCTTAAAAATGTAGAAAGTCGTACGTGCCCAAAGTCACGCGTCTATAAACGTAGAAACATGGTTACAGCTCATTTTTAACATTTTCGTGCTTTGTTTTTTAAAGGTAGGTGGTTGTGTACTCTGGAGCTATTTGTAAATTTGGTACAGACGGTTTTATCGCTATATTGTTCTTCATGGCTGTAAAATCCCATTGTTTCTCCGCGGCGTGCAATTTTGTGTGCACGTTTATTTGCCGCAAAGCACATGCATCACTGAACTCCAAAGCAGGTCTGTGAACTGAGGTGTAGTTTCTTTTTATTCAAGCTTTAACAAACTTAGGTCATCGCTAGAAGGAACAATGTAACTTACTTGAAAAGACCAGATTTGTGAAATCATACCAAAGCCACAAAGTGTTTAAATTGATTTTCTAACAAATTCAGCCATAGCATTTATCGGGCAAAATCGAAATACCTACAGCGTTATGGGCGATCCCGAACGCCCAAGAAAAACAGCTGCTGATGTAATTAAAACATATTCAAGGCAGTCGGACAGGGCGGTGTTTATGGCTAATCCGTGACGTACGTCCACAAAACGTTTGCCGACTGCCAGTCTACGAGGCCTAAGGCAATCTTGCCTCGCTGTTATGGCGCATACCGACCTGGCTGTGACAGTAGACCAAGTTCACATGCGAAGCGCACGTTTAATGCCAGGACTACAGCCGGGAGAACGTTACAGCTCAGTAAGACTTTTTTCCGGTGAATCCAAATTCTGTTTCACAGTAAAGTAGCGAAAAAGGATGAAAAGAAAGGCCTAGTTTTGAAATTCGGCCCACAGTTATCGCTGAAAGCTTGGTAGAGTTTGCCAACCGGAAAGATATGATCATTAATGGTTCCAGGTTGTTTATAGTCAATTAACCGTACCTTCACGGTAAAAGATCGTCAGTAAAGATGAGATATAGGTTATTGTTGAAGAGTTAAACTAAACTCTATGCAAATGCCCAGGGAATGTTTTTGACTTGCTTGAGGTGTTTGACATTTTGTTATCTTGGTACGGCTAACCCAGATTTTGACTCATAGGTGTGTGTAGCATAGACTTTCGTTATGAAGAACATGGTAGTATGGAGAGTTGTCTTTTAAAAGATAACCAATCCTGTCTGTGAACTTTGGAAGGATATTATAAAAACACTTATTGTTGGAAACTGACGCGAGGTAAACGTATAGAATACTTTTTTCGTTTTTTTGATCTCAAAAGTTTAAACTTTGCTGACACCATGTGTTTAATATTAAATCTTGCCAATGACGGCAAAATGGTTTTAGTGACGTCATACGCCAGATTTAGTGTCAAAACATGACGTTTTTTTCTAAAGTGAGATTAAGTTTGTGTACTTAGCTTATAACACCACCTTAACACCAATGACTCCACACGCAAAATTAATTATGACTTAATGATTTGTCCAGGGTGGACATTAATTTTTGTTGCTATTTAAGGAAAGGTGCAACTTTTCTCCATCTTCGAATTACGTGTAATATTTCGAATATTTTGACCAAAATCGCTTTGGGATGCACATGGAAGTTTAAGTTGTTTATAACTTTTAGATAGTCAGTCCCATGCGATGTGTTTGTTATATCCCCTAAAGGAGATTATGCGACCAGAAGAGAGCGCCGTGTTGTTCAAAAGCAGTTCACACGAGTTTTGTTTTCGCTCCAACGTTGGCGCCACAATGTAAAAATAAACAAAACACATTGACGTCGAGTTTAAGTGGGGAACATTCGTAACATGACTTTGTATATTATAGCACTTAATAACCAATGTCAAAGTCTGAGTGAACATATTTGAAAATACAAACACTTCGAAATCGCCAACTTTCAATGTAATATAATATGACGTCATCATACAAAAACTAATTGTTACATACAAATCTTTTAAAATTGATATTTTTACCACTGGCACTTTATCCCCTCCGAGGGACAATACAGTAAACCGCAGGTAAATCAAGTGACGTGGCACCGAAGTTTCTATTGAAAAACGCATTGTACTAAAATCCTCGATCGGACGTAATCTTGAAATCGCGAGAGGTTCCATTTTTTCGCTTTCGTTACACTGGCTTGGTACCTACCCTCACCCTTAACCTGTTCGTCTGCATTTTATCTTATCTCGAAGGTGTAGCCTGACCTAATGGCGGGTCGCAATTTGGGCGAGCGATGCATTAGGCATCCACTGGACGATATTCAATGTTGTAATGAAACCGTGAAGCAATAGAAACCGCGAAATACTTGATATCTGTGGGACTCGGGCTGGTTTAACAGAAGAGTGTATTGACAGGATAGGTTGCGCTTTTTGGTAAAGAGAGATATATCTTTTTAAACGTTTGTAACGGAGCTTGTGCAAAAAAACAGGTTTTCTAAGCGGTTATAGTTTCGAATGTATTCCAAATGCAGAATAAGACCGGTTTGAAGAATCCCCATGATGTCAAAATTTAGGCCGTAGATCATGTTATCCCAAACCAACTGTATTGGAGACCGAAATAAGGATTGACATGTATAGTAAAATAAAACTGAAACATTCAGCTTTTGAGAAAACCAAGTATATGAAAACACGTAAAGTAAAAATTGTAAGTTTAAGATAAAGTTTGTGTAACTTTATATGAGTAGGGAATGTAATGCATGTTTACCTTAAAACATGGCCAGCAATGTTTACAAATAGTGCTGTTTACAACCATTTTTCGTTCAGTACAACGTTTGGTTGTTTATTTTACATTAATTCTTGTCAGAAGAACGCTATGCTTACAAATAGATTATTTATACGCTGTTTTGTATTACCGTGGATTGGGTTATGCCTTAAAAGATTTCTCACCATAAGAAGATAAAATCGTTACCGAAGGAACAACACAGTTTTTTGTGGTAACATAGAACTTCGAAGGATCATTGATAAAATCGCGTTTTTTTCGGGTCTTCCTTGTTTTGTTTGGCTCGCGTGGTAAAGCTCGAGTTACTAATTGTCCAGTATTGGTCAAGATGAACCTGAGTTGTGGTGACTGGTACAAAACGAAGTCCTTGGCCGACTTACGGTTTTCAAATCTCGGCGTAGATAAACCTTTAGCCCGAGGCAAGCAAAAGAGCTTGAATGTTAAATAAACAAGTGTCGTTCCTCGGTACAACGTTGCTCGTTACGCGTTCGCTGACTACAAATTGATCAAATTTTAACTTGTGAAGAGGGTAATTTTTTTAACAATGTAAAAACAGCACTATACTTCCGCAGCGGACTAGTATACAAGATTCAGCGATTTAATAGAGACAGCGTTTGCATTTTTCGCTTTTGACATGGGCGGAGACCTCTGTTTTACTCGACTTACAAAATACGCTTTAACTCTGCTTTTGAGATAAATTCGAAGCGTGTGGTGTATGGATTTTGTAACGAGTTGTAAAGTTGCTTTGGACTACATAGAGCCTGCTTAAAAACCCAGCAACGGCTTGAAAGGAAGATTTTCCATGTCTGCACATTACTGAGTTTCGACATTGCTATGTTGTTATTTCAATGTAATTGTATAGAGCTATTCAAGAAAAACATGGACAAAGAAACTGATTGTTGCAGTTACAACGTTGCAGATGCAACAACGGCGGCAAGTGTATAATTATCGTATAATGAGCAGGTCGTTGTCCAGTCAGCAAGCTATAGCTATCTGTCGCAAAGGGTCAGATATTACTGACCAATTACGAATGCTAATTGCCCGTTACCCACGTGTACGATGCGTAATGCTGGACCAACAAACGTTGATGGTTACTCGACGCGGGGTTGTTCAAGCGTGACGGCACGTGGTTTACGATATTTAGGTGCTTGTTTTTGTGTTGCAGACAAGTCGGTCCCTACAAAGCACGATGATGTTCAGACACAGCAGAAGAGTACCGCCGTTTTTCAAGATCACACTAATCGTTTTGTGCGCCTTTATCTTGTGGTCGTTTAACCATCCAACTTCAAGTAAGTAAAAACTATTGCTGGACATATCCTTTTTAGGTTTCCATACCTTTACCAGACAGGTTCATACTGTTGACAAACAGGGCTAGTTTTAAATTTAATAGCTATTTAACTCGGGTCCATGTATGTCCTAATGTATGTCATATATGTCGACTACTAATCGTCGCTGTTTTTTGTTTAGTATGTAGTCTAATTTTCAGTAGCCCCCCAAGAAAGTTTGAGGCCTAAGCTGGCTTGTAAAGATATTAAGTAAATCCGACCCTAAGCATTGAGCTAGTTAAAACGATATCCCAAAAGTAGTCACAATCTATAAGAATCCAATCGTCGAAACTAGGATTATTTTAAGACTTTGTTTAAGATTAGAAACTGTAGGCGAAAATGAGACTACAAACGGCACATATTTAAGTACTTTTTTCAAAGGTTTTTGGGAGACTCAGTCAACTACCAAAAACATAAATCGCATCTTAAACATTAAAACTTCCCCAACACGATTTACCCGTTCTTTTCCGTGTAGGTGTTTCTGGAGTAAAAATGGTGGATTTTTTTAAGGCAGAAAATCAAGATATATGTGCTATGTATTAGTTTAAAATGTCCGTTTGTAATAAACATGCACTGTACATCTTAGATTTAAACATGCAGAAGCGAAGAATTCGAAGCAACATGTTTAATGCAAAGCTAAGAGAAAACGCCATTCCCGATGGTTATAAACTGGGCAAACCAGTTGGAAAGGTAAAAACATAGTTTTACAACATAGTAGGTTTAGAAAGCCTAACGCAATAATAACGTTTTGATAGATTTGTTGTCATTTGTTACATGTCGTTCTGATTCCAAAGACACTGTGTGCAGTTTGTGTCACCTAAGTATTGTACATTTTTTTGTCCTTAATTAAGTCTCTCGTCCTTTTACAAGTAAACATAAACAGGCTTAGATTTTGTGACAAAACAGCACTCCCATTGTAGCGTAAATAGTAACTTTTTTTCCGAAAGAGAAGAAGTTTATTACAGCAATATACAGCAAATAAGATTTTGTTTATCTTCAAGTTGTTAAATTTTTTTGGCATTTTTGTACTTTAAGAAGACAAACGATTCTAACAAGTAATTTTTTTTACAGCAATCGAGATTTCGCAAGATTACAGACCAATGCGTGAATCCAGAAACGAACGTTGTGTTCCTGAAAACTCACAAGACTGGCAGTTCAACAATGTCAAATATCATGTTGCGATTTGCAGGTAAACGACAATTGTCGGTTTTGTGTCGTCTGCTCTACGGTTTGAAATTAAATCCACGAGATGGTTATTTAGAATTCCAGCCATTTATTATGGAATATTAGCAGTTATTACGCAAGGTGCTTATTTGGTAAGGTAGTTATGTGGTAATTACAAACATTGCGTTGGGTGTATATGACCTAGAAATTTTGTATGACCGTTTGTGGTTATACAGATGGATATTTAGAAGCATATCCATTTATTGTAGAATGTTGGCAACTAATACTTAAAAGCGGGTATTTGTAAAGGTAGTTAATATGTGGTCATTACGAAGATTGCGCAAGATGTATAGGATGTACAGACAAGTTGTATGTGACCATTTGTGGAGTTGATGCTGTTGGGTAGATAAGATAACTTGCAAACCAAGCCTTAATTTTAATGTTTACCTGATGGCAACGAACTGTCTGGGTTATAACACGCCAATATACAGACTGCAGTTGTCAGATCGTAAAGATAAAATTTAAGCTTGCTTTGCATAGAAACGAAAATAAATACATAGCGATAACAGAATATGTTACAATAAACTCGTCTCAAACATAATTGTAGCTTAACTGGTTTAAAACTTTGAGGAAAAATGTGTGTAAAAGCAAAGTGACTAACTCACTTGTTGATATTCCCGTCGTCCAAAGCAGGTTTAGCAAGCTTCGTGTAGGTGACTCTAAAAATATTTGTTTATTCTTCAACAGATATTATTTGTTTAGGACAAACAACTTCCATGCAAGCTGTTTTATATTTAGACGGTTTTTGTAACGTTAGTGATGTGCGCAAAGATTTGTATATAATGGCCCGAAGATTGTACTTTTTGCGTGCAAAGCTGTGTGCAGAATCTGTTGCGACACATAAAAGCTAAAAAAAACCTTAAAGGTTTTACGTTTAAAGGTTTTTGTTAGAGGAAAAAAACCTCCATGCAAGCTGATTTATATTTAGACGGTTTTTGTAACGTTAGTGATGTGCGCAAAGATTTGCAAATGATCGCGCGAAGATTGTACTTTTTGCAAAGCTTTGTGTGCAGAAACACATAAAAGCTAAAAAAAACCTTAAAGGTTTAACGTTTAAAACTCAAAGGTTTAAGTTTATCTGAAGACTTTTAACAGCAGCTTGCTGGGTGTCTGCGGTTTTAAATGTTGTTTTTTGTTGCTATTTGCCAGCAGTAATCGGACACATTCCTGCTTGTGTTAAGATGTTTGTTGTTTTCTGCCACTAAAGCGATAAACACATCGCCTGGTTGCTTCGGGCTATGTACGGTTGACAGCACAAGAGTGCAAAATAAAATAGAAACGCGGCTGGTGGCAACGCAGGTGTTTTTCGCCGCAAATTTTCGCAATACAAAGATGAAAGAAATCCATAATTAAGCAATAATGTGTGTGCCTAAAGTTTACATGTAAAGCGGCAACAGTGGCCGTCGTATTGACAGCAAATTAAAACGTATGGCTTAGTTTTACGATTATTGCGTTGGCATGGATTCGGATGGACCATTGCAAGTCGCACCAAAATTATCCATTTTAAAACGTGGCTCTATTGTTCAAATTAATCAGGCATAATTTTGTTTACTCTGGCGTTAGTAAATTATGCACATGCCCAATAGGGAATAAACAGTTTCGCTCACAAATAAACAGTTCCGTCTACAGACGTGTTTGAAAACGCGTATCTGCTTAACGTAACGTAAGGTTGCATTAATTTTACAACAATTTTTTGTCAAATGCAGCTAGAACGTTTCAATGAAGTTATGTCGATTTTTCAGATACACACAATCTCACAGTGGGACTTCCCCTAAAGAATCACTGGGAATTAGGGGGTTACCCGGCGTACATCGACAGAAGGCTGATTGACCCACCGTTGCCATCCTACAACATAATCGGACACCATTTCAGGTAAAATAACTTTTATGAACAGCAATAGTATACTCTACAATAGCTTTAAATAGCAAGATAACTCAACTTTAAACATTTCTCTGATACATTTGACATATTTGCCGTAATGCAAGGGTCGCATTGACATTTATGGTCCCAATCTTTCATGCTAATTCATGTNCAATGGGTGAATGACCGAGGAAGGGTCGGTAGGCCGCCGTGGGTCAGCAAAATGGGATAAAAGCTTGCACCACCCTCTGAAGCTGTTGTAACTAACTTGCGCTTTGGCTAAAAGCAAACGCTTTGGCTGATGGCAAATGAGGAGCGCATTTCAACAAGGTGGGCAGTTTTGTAGGAAAAGAATCGACAATGCTTTGATGACCAAATAGGCAAATTAAAAAGTCATTTCTACCACTGTCACGTTTAGAAGTTTCTACATAAGTAAGACCAAAACCGTGCTTGTTGCAAATCGGCCTGATTTGGAATAACAAATGTATAAATTTTAAGCATTCTCTGTACACTACTAAAAAGTCGTGTTACCTGTGTTACATTCTATGCCTAATTAGTCTGAACATATAAAGGTATAGATGCCTTTTTTACATTCTGGATATAACCACACCGTGTTTCGCAGCTTTAACGCTCCACCTCGTAACACCAGACGCCACGTTATTTCACAATCTTAAATCTTTATCTCAAGTTCTCATGCCATAGCTTCAACAAGGGCCACGAACGGGTTGACGTCTTTAACCTTTCCAGCAATTAGGAAGGCCGGTTTAGCAAGGTTACGCGGTTACAACCAAGCCTAAAGTAAATTTAGAGCCGGTTTGTGGGTTGGCCCGCAACGCTTCGAGGTATGGCCACAAGCAGTTTGGAATGTGAAGCTTCAAACACGACGTGTATTGCGATGGGATAACATAGCAATTAATTTGCGCTGGCATTTTAATTGTTAAGTGTTGGCTGATAACCTGTTCAACGCCTGCGGTAAAATTGTTCACATGCAGCTTTGTGTTTGCGAAATACGTACACGGTTTGATTGGTTTTAAGGAATAAATTGAACGATATAAAGCAAATAGTACTCATTTTTATGTTGCCAAAACTGTATGCGTCCATTCAAAGTCTGACACACCATAAAAACACTCGTCTTTTTTCTTTTTTTCACGAGGTTCGAACCCGGGACGATCCCTAGGATGAATCCCGATCGGTTTTTTATTTCTGTATATGGGTCGAGCGCCTCAGCCCATCCGACCAAGTGTTCGCCCAAAACACTCGTCTTATCACCATATTGTGCCAAATATTTCTCTTTCTCGCCCACAAGTGGCAGTGTTTAAATGCGTACCTAAATGCTTTTGTGTTATCGCTCGTTTCGTACTTAAGCAATACTATTACAAAATTGCTGCATTAACAGGCCACGAATTTTTAATTTTATTTATTTTAAAACGAATTTTGTTTTAAACCACATATCAATTTCAATTTTTTTACACAGCGCCGGAATGAGCCACTTATATCTGCATGTTAACGTACGAACGCGGAGCACAAAGCGGACTTGTAGCTTTCGACAGCATCCGTTTTTTTGCAAGCGTGTCGAGATTTCTTCTCTGACCCAATTTCGCGCTTTCCGCTTTTTTCTTTACTCCGCGCCGTAACAATGAACTTGCAGGAAGCACGATAGTGGGCAATACAATGGTCAAACCTCAATTGGAGTCTATACTACCTCAAGAGTTTTCAACTAATGGTCACAAATTAGCATTATAACTTTTGTTAAATAATGCGAGTAGCTTTTGGATTTTGTTTTTGGGACTTTAATGTCTGACTATCGCTGCACTGCTATATGATTGACGCTTTATCCATTTTTCTTTGTGCTTCTTGTCGCTATTGTGCTTTCGCTCTTTTTGCGTATAGATAAATTCATGTTCCGAGTAATAAAAGAAAGTGAAAAAATATGATTACTCCGTATTTACTATTTGCATAACTATTGCCAAGAAGCCTAGAAATATCAATACCTGTCAGAGAACTATCCTCACTACAGATGTTGTCGAAAGTCAAAACGTTTTCGAATTGAAAGATTCCACGGTGGCATTTGAACCAAGGTCGTTTGTTCACCACAGTCGCTTCTGTTTATCGCGGAACCACATACTTGCGCAAGAGTAATGCAAACAGACCCTTGCGGATTGGTAGCTTAGGGAGAAGTGCAAGCCAAATTACCACGTGATGACTGACAGTGCTAACTTGTTTCGTAAACGACAGCAAGATTGCGCGGCGATAGACCTTGGTTAGTGAGAGGCGACCAGATTTAAATGCTATAGTTTCTTTGCCAGGTTAAGAAATTTTGCTTGCAAGACGGCAAAAATTTGAGAGGAACTCTTTGTCTCTATCTAGCGGATGTAAAACAAAACGAGCAGGAAAAGTTTCGTGACAGAGGATATAGAAATGAAAAACCAGTACAATCAAACGTTGAATATTACGAGGCAACGATACGAATGGTAACCAAGGTACTGTGCTGCAGTTTCAAGTATGATTTGGCATGGAACCGTGGCTGACTTGCGAATTTCCGATTCATGGTGAAACAAAATTCAAAAGAACCTACAACAGCAGTTTGGTTTAAACCGAATGTTAATACAGCATATAGCTACATAAACCCCATCGAAACATTAATTAACAGTTTTTTAGTAAGTTCGCTTCTTCGGCTACTCAGTTAAACAATACATACTACCTAGTGCATTGTATTATTAAAAACATACATGTCTGAGGGCTTGTGTGTAGTAAATACATGGTAAGGACAGCAGCGATTGTTGAAACGTTTGCATGACAATGTATTCACTGTATACAAGCTCTATGGCACGTACTACCAACAAATGAAAAACGTTTTACAGTCGCACCATTAAACGTTTAGACAACAACAATTCTGGACAGATAACAGTGTAATTGTGATAGGTATTTCGCAAAATACTGTACTACTGCCATCTACTTTCGGTTGACGAACTAGTGGCAATACAAACGAACCTAACTTGCTCCAAAGCGTAACCACGAGCACGTGCCGTCCCGCCGCTCAACACAATC
>QXVZ01032575.1:0-12990 GCA_008931825.1 Phallusia fumigata
ATTGGCACAGCGAATGTATCGATATTTTACTCAGTAAATTGGTTGGTTGGTCTGTGCCTTAGCAAATAGTTTTAATAATTACTTCTAACCGATCAAAATCTGGTTTTGTGCAACAATACTTTCAAAACAGGCTAAAATAAACTTTTGCGATTACGATTAAAAGAGTAGCCTTGCAGTCAATTTTACTACTATATTCAGGAAGGAAACTACAGAGCAGTTTGAATTCAAAACAGGGAGACAGGTTCAAAATCACTAAATAGTTACCTTGTCTTAGAAGCCTTTCGTTAAACGTGTGACAGCGTTATCAGACTGGCAGCTAAGTTGAAACAAGCAGTTACAACCTGTGGAAAGTTATGAATCTTTATGTCATCCTCAGCCTAGTACAAACGCAATTCATCCCAATACTTAAGCACGGAAGTGGAAAAAATAAGGCGAAGGAAATGTGGTGGTAATAATTTGCAAAGTGCTGTTTTTGGAACACACGTGCATCGATTCAAGGCAAATGCTTTAAACGTGTTGCGGTGAAAGGTATGGAGGAAATACTGAATCGGGTCCGAACGATGGCCCATGTACAATGCAACAGCTTGGACGAGAAAATGTCAGTTTATTCAAAGTGGTCGGAATTTTACGAGGAGGATGTGTTCGCATTGAAATACTCCGCCCCGATGCAAGCTGTCCAAACTCTTTGTGACGTCATAGATAAATCGGAACTGCACGAAAATTGTGACGTTATTGATTTTGCTGCAGGCACCGGTTTGGTGGGTAAATTTCTACAGGAAAGGGGGTTCACTGGTACGGTGGACGGCCAGGACGGGTCCGAGGCCATGCTGAAAAAGGCCTTTTTATATCGCAACAAGTACTGCTGTATTTTGGAGCGTGGCGCAGAACTGCCTACAGAACTTACAAGATGCTCGTATGATGTTGCTATAATATCTGGTGCCCTTAGTCCATCGCAGGTCGAGGTGGACTGTCTATCAATAATAACCGCTGCCGTGAGACCGGGTGGTTACGCTATTCTCACGACCAGACTTAACCCTTCTAATCTCCAATACGTGGAAAGACTGGAAAACGAAATGAAAAGATTAGAGCTTGAAGGCGTTTGGGTTCCCGTATCAAAACGGCGTGTTGAGGAGTTTGAGCTGGCCACTGACGATTGCGAAAGAATGGGTGACTCTAAGTACATCCCTGGAGTGGTGTACTGCTTTCGGAAACTTTGACGCATTGTTTTGTTTTTGTTGTTTTCACTTTCGACAACGGCAACGCGCTGGTGCTTAATATGCTGACAGTTTGCTAGCAGGTGTATGGAAGTAACGTTTTTCACTATTTTGTTTTATTTGTTTTAGCTATATGTTTAAGAAACCGTAAGAAATTCATCATGTTTTGTCGATATCGGTAGCAGAGTAGACAGTGAGTTTGCACAAGTTACAATAAATGTCGTGATAAATGTAAACATACAGAAGCTATGTTGTATGCGGTGTACAAACACATTGCTGGTTTGCCCTGCAAACCTAAGCAGTCCACCAGAAATCATTACAGCTTATTCGGCTGGTTCTTACTGCTACTGTAAGTTGTGTGCAACAAACTACTATCACTTTTGAAAGCACTTCGAACAAACAGTTTAACTATTTGACCACTTGCGCTGCTCGGGAGCAGTGCACCAACTTTTTTTTATCTCGCTTTGGGACTTCAATCGCTGTTCTTCTTTACATGTGTTTAATTGAACGAACATAGATAGAGATGTTTACACAGGAAGGCTTCACAAGTACCTATACACGTCTAACAAGGCGTGCATAGCGTTACGACGCCACGCTGAGGATGGGGACTCAAAAACACAGGGTGTCTAAGGGCAACCAACCTGCCTCTAGCGTGTGGCTCACCAGGTCATTGCAGTCAGTTCAACATAGTAGGACCGTCGTGGTAGTTTAAGACTTAAGGCACTTGTTGCTTATAGGAACATAAGACATGTAGCTTTTGCTGATACCTACTAATGAAGATGCACAAAGTAGCAATACGTTGCTACCGCTGTTTATTTTTAACCGGCTTAGTTACCGCGGCAAATGATTAAAATGTGACTAAAGCATTTCATCTGAAATACGTGTAGGCATTTGAAATGCGTCAGTTTTGAAGTTTTTTGCCTCTTTACAAAAATCCAAAACGCCGATTTAGTTTAAATCCCAACTTGAAGTAACTGTAGACCATGAAGACGAGTTAAGCTATCGAGTAACACCGACCAACGTCTCGTTAAGAGGAATTTGTGGTTACTGCGTTTACACAACAAGTACAAAATACGTCGTACGTAGATTATCTGGATAAACTTTTGAAAAGTGCAAGTCTTCATGTTAGCATTAACAGAACCCTGAGGCAATGTGCGTAGACATTAAAAAACGTGTGTACTAAGCCATATAGCCTCAATGTATTCATTTTAAGAATCAATGACTTGCCATGTAAATGTATGGATTAGTTTGATTCAGTTACCTAATTGCTCACTATTGTTAAAGTGGATGGCTTGGTAACTAACTAAAGCTGTATGTATACAGTGTCGACTCAGACAGCAGTTTTATTTGAGCAATATTGTTCTGTTTTGTCTTTTAATACTAATTCAGAACGGCTTTAGCTAAATTAAATCAATCGTGTCGTAACATTTATCAAGTTGGGAGCCAGACAGCAAAACATTATGAATGTTTGCAGCATTCTTAACATCACTCGTTGCAGATGTTGAGGTTGTACGGCGATTTAAACACGCTGTCTCTTGTGATTCATTCGCGCATGACGCGGCGGTTTGAAATCCAATGCGAGGTTACTACAGTTCGAATTACGTAATCACCACAGGAGCATGCGCAGTTTCAAATTCAAGCGGGAAAACTTGACAGTTTTTTAAATATTGTGCTGGCCATATGTCCGCCATGCGACGAAGGCTGTTTACACGTGTGCCAAAAACTTTGAAATCATTACAGTAAACCAATAAATATTTTTTCAATAAAAAAGTTTAGTAATCGATTTACGACCGTTATGAAACGCTGAACGGCCATTGCTTTGTGCAAAATGGATTTT
The DNA here is from genome assembly GCA_008931825.1 of Phallusia fumigata. Lineage (NCBI taxonomy): Eukaryota > Metazoa > Chordata > Ascidiacea > Phlebobranchia > Ascidiidae > Phallusia > Phallusia fumigata. The sequence continues at coordinate 3,052 of QXVZ01032575.1, forward strand.
GAGTCGTTGGCGGTGATGAACAAATAGTTACAGTCAGCTTGGTTAAACATTCGGGAGATTTTTTTCTTTAGCTATTTTTTGCAGCTTCGCCTTACATCAGTGTTGTGCTGATTTAATGATGTATGACTCTAAACACGCCACGTTGCGTGATGAATAATTCAGGCAACAGCTGTAAATGTAAGAATCCGCATTGATCGAAACATTTTGCGTCTAGCAGTGTAAACGGGACGCCCAACTGCGCTGTAAAAATCTTCGCCTATGTGATGATGCTACCATAAACAGAGACCAAAGTTCAACTGATTTATACGACTGTCAGTGACTTCCCATGGCGTTGATCACAAAACAACAATAAATTTACCGTTTTTTGTGCCAAATGTATTGCTTTTGCTACAGGGGCAAGAAATTAAAGGAAACGATAGCAGCCGTCGCTCAACTTGACACGAGCATGACTGACCTGCGCGATTGGCTCAAGTTGATTGAAGGCAACTTGTCAGACCCGGTTGTCCACCAAAACTGCACAGACGACGACGTGAGATCGAGGCTGGAAGAGCAGAAGGTGATTATCGTTTGTTGTCTTGCTGTCCATAAACAAATGGGTGTGAGCGTTATCTGATAGACAGACCGGATACAAAGCTAACTACAATCACATCACAATAGTAGGGTATGAAGCACCAACTGTTTGGTTGTTTAAACAAATTTTAATTAGCATTGTTGTCCAGTTGACAAGAATCTCTGTAACACAGTCCGTTAGAGTAAGTTTTTGAAAGGCTAAGGCATAAAACAGTTTAAAATCTGTTTTGATAACGTTTGGTTGTTTTCTTCAATGTAATATGGACCTTTCACCTTCGTTTAGTTTTGTCCTTTGCTGCAGTTGCACGATCTTGTTTAAAAACCCGCTATCGCCAGCTTGTGTGTCAAAAGGCTTGTTAAATTTTCTAATGGTTTGCTGATGGGGTTGCACACTAAATAGCAAATGGTGATAACGTTTGTGAGTTAGCTGCGTGCATTCGCACTTGAAATGTTTAGTTTGGAGCCGAGGCGGACGAACAGAAAGGCTGACAGCCATAGTCTGCCTGCTGCTTCGCGATAAGCAAGATAAAGCGGCTTCTTAAGAGCGCAATGGCGTGCAGGGCTGGAGCAAAGAGGCGAGAAAAAGGCGCCAGTTTAGAGCGGACAACAAGTCAAAAGTAGCCCGCACTCTACAGTCAGTATTTTAAACTGTCCTCGTCTGTTAGAATCAAGACGTCAGATTCAGGCAGTTTAGACTGTAAGTGAAATCTACCTTTGACATATATTGGCATCGAAAAATGTAAGGCATATTTTTATGATGTATTGATCGTTATGCTGGTATAGGGTTAGTCTATTTGGATTTGGTTGTTGCGGGCGGACTGCCGCTGTACCTAAGCCGGCTAAGGTCGTTACACGAACCTGGTGCTGTTGCTTTGAAGGTCGCCAATGTGTACAGTTCTTCCTCAAGTTAGAAACAGTTGTCGCTTTGTGTATCAAATATAACATAGTCCATTGTATTAACCTACGCCTTCAGCTAATCGTGTAAGCCAAAGTAGCTCTGCTTGGAAGGCATGTAACCCAAAGTAGCTGCGTAAAAAAACAATGAACAGGTAATAAAACTGTTCACATTTAAAAACCTATTCATTCTTTGGTAACGCAACTAGAGTTGATAAAACAGTAGCAGTAAAGTTCCCGAATGGTCATATAAGTGCAGTAAATATAGCTTTCTGAGGTTTATTTGTCACGACTCTAATCGAATATTTAAAATCGTTTTGGCATGACGCACGACTTGCCACTGCAACGATCAGCTCGACCACTAGCCGTACTGTGTTGTTTAAACCGCGAAATTGCGCGCCCTAACACGCTCNTGGTAACGCAACTAGAGTTGATAAAACAGTTGCAGTAAAGTTCCCGAATGGTCATACAAGTGCAGTAAATATAGCTTTCAGAGGTTTATTTGTCACGACTCTAATCGAATATTTGAAATCGTTTTGGCATGACGCACAACTTGCCACTGCAACGATCAGCTCGACCACTAGCCGTACTGTGTTAATTTAAACGCGAAATTGCGCGCCCTAACACGCTCTACTGGGCACATGCTTGGTCTGTTGCAAAGCACAACAACACCATCCCGTTGCTCTCTCTTAAAGTCGCTGCGAAAGGTGAAGAGATGTCGATCTCTTGTTTGTTACCCGGTGATATGGTTCACCCAATGTTGTCGCGACTGGTTAGTGTTTTAGCATTTAGGTTTTTGCCATTTGGCCATGTATCTAATACACTGAAATGTTTTGTTTTTACCAAAGGTTGGCAATTAGTTCACGTTTAACAGATTGTGTCTGTTTTTGACAAGACGCCGTCGTAGAATAGCGCTGCGGTTTAAATTTGTCTAGCGACTCTCGCTTAGCCGTACAGCAGACTTAATTAGCAGAAGCACTTGATATCTGGCCTGCGCTGCATTGGTGGCCGCCTGCTATTTAATCCCTTGGGACAGTGACGCGTTTAGCTCCACGTCTTCATGTGGTCCGAAGGGAAACCAAACAGGCGTCCTATCTCCTATGTGCGATTTTGTTNTGCAGGGCTGGAGCAAAGAGGCGAGAAAAAGGCGCCAGTTTAGAGCGGACAACAAGTCAAAAGTAGCCCGCACTCTACAGTCAGTATTTTAAACTGTCCTCGTCTGTTAGAATCAAGACGTCAGATTCAGGCAGTTTAGACTGTAAGTGAAATCTACCTTTGACATATATTGGCATCGAAAAATGTAAGGCATATTTTTATGATGTATTGATCGTTATGCTGGTATAGGGTTAGTCTATTTGGATTTGGTTGTTGCGGGCGGACTGCCGCTGTACCTAAGCCGGCTAAGGTCGTTACACGAACCTGGTGCTGTTGCTTTGAAGGTCGCCAATGTGTACAGTTCTTCCTCAAGTTAGAAACAGTTGTCGCTTTGTGTATCAAATATAACATAGTCCATTGTATTAACCTACGCCTTCAGCTAATCGTGTAAGCCAAAGTAGCTCTGCTTGGAAGGCATGTAACCCAAAGTAGCTGCGTAAAAAAACAATGAACAGGTAATAAAACTGTTCACATTTAAAAACCTATTCATTCTTTGGTAACGCAACTAGAGTTGATAAAACAGTTGCAGTAAAGTTCCCGAATGGTCATACAAGTGCAGTAAATATAGCTTTCAGAGGTTTATTTGTCACGACTCTAATCGAATATTTGAAATCGTTTTGGCATGACGCACAACTTGCCACTGCAACGATCAGCTCGACCACTAGCCGTACTGTGTTAATTTAAACGCGAAATTGCGCGCCCTAACACGCTCTACTGGGCACATGCTTGGTCTGTTGCAAAGCACAACAACACCATCCCGTTGCTCTCTCTTAAAGTCGCTGCGAAAGGTGAAGAGATGTCGATCTCTTGTTTGTTATCCGGTGATATGGTTCACCTAATGTTGTCGCGAGTGGTTAGTGTTTTAGCATTTAGGTTTTTGCCATTTGGCCATGTATCTAATACACTGAAATGTTTTGTTTTTACCAAAGGTTGGCAATTAGTTCACGTTTAACAGATTGTGTCTGTTTTTGACAAGACGCCGTCGTAGAATAGCGCTGCGGTTTAAATTTGTCTAGCGACTCTCGCTTAGCCGTACAGCAGACTTAATTAGCAGAAGCACTTGATATCTGGCCTGCGCTGCATTGGTGGCCGCCTGCTATTTAATCCCTTGGGACAGTGACGCGTTTAGCTCCACGTCTTCATGTGGTCCGAAGGGAAACCAAACAGGCGTCCTATCTCCTATGTGCGATTTTGTTACGCCTTTGTACGCATAGTGTTTGTTTATTAATTAGACCCCTGCCTGACACGCAAAATGAAACTCGTATGCCATGTTGGGCAGCCTTGTATGTAACTAATGCGAATCGTTTGACCAACCACACGGATTACGCACATTTGGTTTTAAGATCTAGGACCAAGTACCATGTCATATTCTTTTCAATGGTCGTTGTGTGATTTACCACGGGTGGCGAGTTGAATTGTTTCGCGTAAACCACAAAGCTGCAAATCTAGGTTGAAACATTCAATTACGAAAGTCCCTTGAGAGATGCGTGCCACTGTTGTGAAGCAGTTGGTGTGTTATAACCGCCATGGGATATTTATACCACTTAGCAAGTGGCGTAGGGGTGACCTACAATTTACCATACGTTTTGCATTGTAGTGTGACAGCAGTTTAGTACTAGAACTGCGGCTGCATGTGAATTGATTTTTGAACGCTGCTTGAAATGTGCTATGTTTCAAACAACAAACACTCCAAGACAACGCAAGCATAAATTTAGGCCGTGTATCATCGATTACCAGTTAGTGGGTCGTTGTTCCGAAATGAGGCTTACAAGAACATGAAATCGTGTTGGTCATACCTAGATGTACCAGCTAATATCATCATACTAACATTAACCACGTGACAACTTATCACAGCACAGTACACAACCAGTAAAGTAACGTTTAGCCTTTTAAACAGCACAACGTACTTCCGTTAACATTACCGCTATTGTATAGGAAGCTTTGTTCATTATATGGAGGTTTTGATGCACGCACTGTTTCACGATAGAATGTCTGAAGCAATTTAACAGCACCTTTCGGTGTCAGTTTAACAAAATATGCAGTCACCAGTCACCTAGGTCCCAATTTGTGCACACGGTAATAAATCACGTAAACAATCTGAGAGCGGCGCACACTTCAGCTGCACCCGCATATTTTCATTGAAATCCGCACTTGTGGGCTTAAGTGCTTTGAAGAAAGAAAGGATATTGCTTGACTCTCGAACGCCTTGAGCTATCGTCGAAGGAATGCGACTGTTTTCACGCCACTTTATTGCTATTACGTAGCCTGATTGCACTCAGACGCTGTAGAGATTTTTAGATTTTTTGTGGTAGTTGCTACAGCATAATTACGTTGCGCGCGTCATTTCCGTTGTGCAATGCATGGTTGCACCGAGACTGACAGCGTGCGCTATTGTTTATGTGGCAGCACTGGGGAAACAAGTTATATCGCAGTGCTGATAGTAAACTGTTTTGTAGTAAGTCAGTTTTGCGACTGCGTATAGAGTTTGGCGCCCTTTTTATTTTCGAACAACTTTATTGCACATACTTGACCGCGTTGGTGTTACAAACAGCAGCTTGTGATCAGTCGTGTGGTAAGTATCAGTTTTAAGCAGTTACTCTTAGCCGACGGTCATTTTGACGGTAATGTTATGGGACTGACTGCGTACATTGAGTATAGTATAGCCGCAGAACATGCGAGATATGATTATTTACCTGTACTTTATTGTTTAAAGCAAATCCAGCCAGTGTTACCTGACACAATCATAATAGCCATGTTTAGTCCTGAATATTTTGCCAAACAGTCAGCATACGTGGAATCGTTGCACAGTGCACTTGAAGTTGCAGTAAACGGTTCGTGCGAGCTCACCAACGATCCGAATGCCCGACTGAAGATATGCACCGACTGTCAAAAACCTCAACTGTTCTATTCCGAATCGGTGCCGAATTCCCCGTGTGCAATCAAGCGTCACCTAGATTTCGATGAACCTCAAGTGCCGGTTGAGTCACCGGAGCGTGATAAAGGGACTTACGTCACAGCAGTTATGAACACGCTTATCAGCACCCGCTCGCCGAACTCGAGTTACAACGAGAGTTTGCTAAACGAGTCGTCGAAATCTGATCAACAGAACTCGCCAATTTCGCACAAGCAATTTTTTCTGCACCGACGACCGTCCATGCGAGCAGAGAACTCCAGGTCCAAGGCGTCGCCTGCAAAAGACTTTAGGCGGAGTTTGCGTTTACAGAGGAACACCGTACCCTTGGTTGAAAACACGATGCCCTCTACTAAACGGAGTGAAACGCCTATGGATGTATCAGCTCTCACAGAAACTGGTGTGTTAAGCGGTGTTTCCCCGCTTACAGGAAACGACATATCGTGTCATCGGGCCGCCAAGCAGCAAATAGTTGCAGGAAGCAGTCCTTTTGTAAAAACCGCTGCACCGAACGGTGTTAACGCACAACAGAACAGTTCAGACGTGCGCAAAGGCTGCGCCTCCAAACGGGATATTTACTACACCCTGTCGCCCTTGTTGCTCGACGATACGACAGACAAGGGCAAGGCGAGCTTTGATTCGCCGTGTGTAAAGTCAAGAAACAAAACGGATATCGTTGATACGCCGTGTGCGAAGCCCATGGAAGGAGTGTGCGAGCAGGACGGCAAGGTTGCAGACCCAAGTGAAAGCGACAGCTGCAGTACAGTGAGTGAATCATCTTCAAGTGCCACATCGACATCCAGCGGCCGTCCCGAGTATTTTGCTGTGATCAAGAAGGGCGCCCCCAAACGAAAACGTGACAAAAGCAGGGATCGTTCAATGTCTTTTGGAACTTCGTTCGGTCGTCATAGCGATTCGTTTCATAGTACGCATGCGCAGGTTATGTCGGTTCTGTGTGATAGAACAAATATGCCACCGGAAAAAACCCGCGAACAAATTAATAAAACTGTATCAAGTTCTGTCAAAGCCACCAGCATTCATCAGGTGACGAACTTGCATGTGGAAGCCACAAGGAACCTTACTGAAACACCTAAGACCCCTAAATTACTCCCATCTGATAACCCTAACACCGGTTACGCGTCACAAATGACTACACCGGGACACGAACCTGGCCTTCTGTCATTCTCCAACGTTTTCGAGCTCGGTGACGTAAGTGGTTTTGACGTCAGCGATTCCTACGTCGAGGAGGCAGATTTCATGAAGGACGGATACTGTCAGTGCAGTTATTGCAATCGCAACGAAGACATATTTACCTCAACTCAAGTGAAAGACTGGTCGAACGATGATGCGCCGCACGAACCGACACAATGCAGTCGTCACAAACCTAAAGGGCAGGAGTTCGATTCCCCGCTCACCAGGGCCGATCTGCAGTCTCCTCCGCCTGTAGAAAATGAATATAAGCGAAGTCCGGAATATCAAGCCATCATGGATTTGTTTTGTCAGTGCAGAAAGCAAGCTGACATCGACCACGAGGTTGCTTTTAGGTCCCAATAGATGCTGTGTGTATTGCACAGATTATTATTTTTGGTCAATTTAACAAAGGCATTTTAAAAAAATTGTACCTAATGTACATGCGCGCATGCACCGAAAGCTTGCTGTAAGCACAAACCACGTAAAGTTGAGACAAAACCTCGTACGGCGGAAACATGCGATACCCGCACCATATCCACATAAATTGTTTCATTTTGCAAATTTTCTTTCAGGCCTTGCAGTCGGACATTGAAAAACACAGCACAGGAGTCGCTTCGGTTCTCAACCTCTGCGAAGTTCTCCTGCACGATGGAGATGCCTGTGCTACAGAAACTGAACGACAATCCATCGAGGAAGCCACTAAGAGTTTGGACAGACGATGGAGAAATATCTGTGCCTTGTCCATGGAAAGAAGATTAAAGTGAGTAGGAATTATCCTGGGACTTTGTTTTTTAAAACCAGGGCGTTGGGATGAACATATGTGGCTATGTGGTAGGTAGTGTAAAAATGAAAAACTTGTGTTTCGTTGGTTTCGTTTTTAACCAAGTTGGCATAGTCACAATAGGGAACACAACAGATTGTCAAAAATGCGTTATGACTGATATGTAAACAACATTCATTAGCATTTCCTAAAGTCAAACTAGTTAAAGTCCAAAAAGTTTTTAGACTGCTTACGTTCAACCACAATGCACTTGACAGTTTAATTTAAGGACAAAATATTTAAAGAGAATATTTCTTTGTTTAGGATTGAAGACACGCAACGGTTATGGCAAAAATTCCTTTCTGACTTTGCGCGTTTTGGAGAATGGCTCCATGATTGCGAAGTGACGTCATCGAACCCCAACTCGTCATGTGTGGCGTACAAAGTCGCAAGGGAAGAACTAAGGACCTACGAGGTATTTTTTTATTCGCCAGAAAAAACATGTTGCCATTTTTCAGTTAGTTGTTTTCCTTTTTTGTACTATTCATAACGAAGCAAAACTTATGTATTAAACTTTGACGTTAAAGGCTTTCCAGAGGAAAGTACACGAGGGTTTGACCCAGCTTGAACTGATCAACAAACAATACAGAAGACTAGCCCGCGAAAATCGAACAGACGCAAGCGATAAACTGAAACAACTGGTGAGTCGTCCGAATTTTTAGGAAAAATCTATTGTGAGTATCTTGACATATACTTGAATTAGCCCACCGCTTTAAAGCTCTTTCTCTCCAATGTGAATTAGTGCGTCGACTTATTACACTTCACTTCAAGTGGCTTTAACTGTTCCGGTGTTAAATCCGCAAGCACAATTTTGATCAGGAGCAAACTGTTTGCAGAGCTGTACTAATGGCACCATAAGGCAGATGCGGTATTTAACTTACAAAAAGAACGACTTTATGGGTCAAAGTGGCCTTATTGTGTATGAATTCAACCTACGTTTATTGACTTAGAGCAGGTCTGCCCAGCAGCCCACGTTTAAGGTTGCACAGCTCCAATGCTAAATTGTAGGATGTTTCAACTAAGTTTTAAATCTCATTTCCTCCTCTGCTCAGGTTCATGACGGCAACACGCGCTGGGACGCACTCTCGCGGAGAGTAAGTGGCGTTCTTCGTCGACTCAAGCACGCCATCGAGCGACGAGAAAGTTTCGAGGCGCAGAGAGAGGCGCTTTTGGTTTGGCTTACTGAAACTGACTTGCAACTTACCAACCTGGAACACTTCAGCCCGAAGTCAAACCCAGAGGAAAAAATGTCGAACGTTATGGTAAGGATCACCTTAATAACCTACTGTAAAAGAAAGTTTCTGTAAACTGTATTTGTCGATCTAGATTGTGCTGACATCATTGAATTTCATTGAGCTACTAGTATTTATCGGCTGAAAACATTATCGCCAATAACGCACTGATTTGAGCAGGTTTTGGTGCGCATACCAACACCTATTGTACAAATGATACGAAACTTTGTTCGGGTTACCTGCTATCCTAAAATACATGTAGTGTCATTTTAAATCTAAAACATTATATTACGTGAAGGTATCTTTTAAAGCTGTAAGCTCCAAATCCGTGTATAACAAGCGTAAGAGCGACATTGTCCTAGACCAATTGCTTAGCAGTAGCTAGGTTGGGCAGTTGTTTACTTTTAAACTCCGCTTCATATAACATCACGAATTGTCCACGTTGCCTGTTAACCTAATCCGTTCTCCACGCGTAAGCAATTAGTAATTGCCTATCTCTCTCATCCGTCGCGATTTAAACCGGCCGTAACCTCAATAAGATAGCTCGGAGCGCTTCGTTTGTGTGCCGGATTGTTATGATTGTAATCACCCCCTCTTTAGTTTCATTAGTACCGTGGTTCGAGGAACAACCTTTCGCGGTTGGTGTTGTTATTCTTTGGTCGAAGTTTATACGTTTGTGGTTGTGTCTCTAAGTCGAGTTAGGTTAGTCGATTGTGAATGATTTTGCAAGGCAATGAAAACAGTGGAGGCGCAATAGTAGCTGATCAGGCACTAAGCCGGAAATAGCTGCGTAACGTCAGAGCGTTATAAAGCGCGAAAATAGCAGCAGCGAAAAAATGGTGGCTAAGTTAGATATTCTGCAGCGTTGCTGTGAAAAGACGCTGGTGGATCACTCGACGCCTAATGCAGGGCACAGAGTATTTAGTACAAGGCAGTCTGGGATCTGTATGAAAGAAATTTCTTCCATTCCCGCTGGTCGTTGATTGACAAGTATGGGGCGCTTCCCGTGGTGAAGTACCATCATGCTGTTTTGATAGACTAGTTACAGAGCCGCCAAGTCCGTGTTCGGATTCATAATGTTGCGCAGTTCTATTGGCCGTTTGGTACAAACAAACTTGTCGACTTTGCAAGAGCGGCCTGTAAACAAGCAACGGTCATGTTATGGG
>QXVZ01032575.1:13822-34641 GCA_008931825.1 Phallusia fumigata
GTTGCTGTGAAAAGACGCTGGTGGATCACTCGACGCCTAATGCAGGGCACAGAGTATTTAGTACAAGGCAGTCTGGGATCTGTATGAAAGAAATTTCTTCCATTCCCGCTGGTCATTGATTGACAAGTATGGGGCGCTTCCCGTGGTGAAGTACCATCATGCTGTTTTGATAGACTAGTTACAGAGCCGCCAAGTACGTGTTCGGATTCATAATGTTGCGCAGTTCTATTGGCCGTTTGGTACAAACAAACTTGTCGACTTTGCAAGAGCGGCCTGTAAACAAGCAACGGTCATGTTATGGGCGTTGCTGCAGCATTATTTTTCACACCTGTGAAAAGAACAAGCAGTGCGTAGTTATTTGCAAGCGCCCAGTAGTCCAGGTTACGTAAGTTATAAGTGCTCAGTACTTAGTAGAGCTTGAGACACTTGAAAGCACATTCGGTGAGGGTCTTCAGCTTGTCATATTCTGGTTTTAGATATTATACTGTCGCAGCGTGACCGTTCGTGCAGTTGTTTGCGCCTGATAATTTGAACGTTTGCTTTCGCTGTTGGCTATTGTGTACAGGCGATTGGCCGCTCGCACTCTTGCATTATGATTTGCTTTTTGTTTACGAGTGACAATAACCAAGCCTCCAGCACGGCGTCACTTATTCAAATATTGCCCTAGGTGCGGTTCATTGTGCAGCTTTTTGTTTTGCGCAGTGTGACCATTAGCATTAGCATACGTTTTCCTAACCTAGGCATTCCCATAGCCGATAGCTTTCCAAACTACCCATTATCCGCGCGTTCGCGTAATTACATGGTGGAGGCTCTCGGAGCAACAAGCAACCTCAATTTGGCCACAATGACACTGACAGCACTGCGAACAATGGCTGTCCCATGTTTGTCGCTGTGCTACGTGATTTGCCATGTTTGCTGAGCGCAGGAGCGCCATGTGCGTTTATGCACACGACCGATCGTTGCCGTTATGAGGTATCTATGGCCCCTGCATGTCATCAGCTTCAAACGTTGCTGTAAAGGGAGTTGTTGACTGCTGTGCAATTGTTCGAACAACTTCCGTGTCTAAGAATGGAGGGCATGTTTTGCGATGAGTTCCCGGCAATTCGGCTTCTGTCAGAATTGTGCTTATTGGGAGTCACTACGTAGGCGTTTTTCCGTTTTAGAAACTAGTTTTACTTTTGCCGCCTTGGAAAGTGCAGATATTCGAAGAGTTTTAGGGGTAGGATGTGCTGTTGTAATGGCCACACCAGGTATAGTTTAGCTTGGATCTTCAACTACTAATCTGTACCATGTTTAAGAATGTATATCGCAGTATTCATTAAGGAATAATCGCTATTTAATCGTAAGGCAACTTCCGTGGCCTTAAAGTCGCAAATGTGCCATCAAGCAGCATAATAAATTTCACGCAAGGTCAAGAATGAATGAAACTTCAGCTAGTTTGTCGTGATGCCGAGCGGTTGCTGGTTTCGTAGATACGCCGGTGCTATTGTTTATTCGCCGCGCAATGTCACTGGTCCGTGAACTGAGGGTGGCCGGGCCCCCTTTTTCTACAACCCAGAGCACACCTGAAAAACAAACATGAGTGTATGTGGGGGAAATGCTAGCGCTGTGTCAAAACATGCGACCGAATTAACGTGCGCCAATGAACGTGCGCCGCTGTACCGCAGTATTTAATGATCCGATAGTTCAAGTACCGTTTCGCGCTGTTTTTTTGCCTTAACCGTTGCTAAACAAACTAGAGGTTGTGTGTTTGCCATAGTCACTATCGTCGTAGAGTGTGCTGGTGTCTATTGATTGTGGTAATTCAAAAAGTGGCATGTAGCGTTGTGTTACCACAGCAAAAGCTTGGGTGTCAGTTTAAAGATGTCAGGTGACAAATTCACATTACGTTTGAACAGTCAAAAACTAACATTAGATTTCGGATACTAGACAGACATTTGGTAAAAGGGACAAGGTCGTAGACAGCTAGGCGTGACGCTACCAAACTCAGCAACGTTACTGTTTTAGGGTTTCATGGCACAGGGTGCTTAACCTGTTTAGTATGGAAAACGATTTGTCGTGCTGTCAAGTTATTAGGGATGAGGTGCAGCAGCAACTCACTTTGCTCACGGTGAGAATTTGTTCCCGTAATTGACGAATGCATAAATTAAATTTCAAAAGCTGTGTCATAGTATCAGCATTTTAGTTTTAAAATTCCTGACTTCACCTTTTTTCTCCAGCTCTTCCAAGCCAAGATTGAGGAGCGGATTCCTCTACTCAGAGAGATGGATGCAAAAGGTCGACTTTTGATAGAGAAAAGCGAAGAGCATGACTGTGTGGCAGTTGAGGAGGAATTGGAGGACTTCCACAAGTATTGTGGCGAGGTCATTTCAAGGTTGGACCGCTACCACAGGCGACTTCTCCGTCTAATGGTGAGTAACAACTTTGACGTAAATTAGTGTTTTTACTCTAGCTCCACTGCACCGTAAACTTTACGTGATCAAATTTTTAGCACGATACGGAAATGGAGGCACGCCAGTCTCTGTTTGACGAGAGCGAGCTTCAAGATTTTCCCTGGTGGACTACTAACTGTCTTTTGGACGGTCCCGACGTCAGCAACTCAGAATCGGAAGACAACGCGAGCCGAGACTTGTTGGCGACACCTACTGGTGACCCAACTGGCATGGGAAAGAAAAAAGGCGAAAAATGCAACGGCAGGTAGGAATACGAATTGTGGTGCACAAAATTTTCAAATTATTCGGGTTTATCCATTTGGTGACAAAATCATATGCCACATCATTGGATCTTCTATAGGACATCACCTCACAGCGTTGGATCATTGGAGTGGGATCACTACGATATCAGCCAATCAGAAATTGACGCTAAACTTGAAGATGGAGATTTGACCGGTGATGAGTCAATTTCAGGTGTGTTGCCTGTTTTTTTACCGCATTTTTAGTGTGAGCTTGGGTGATTTTTAAATTTATTATATTTGTAGATCTGTCGCCTGACGCTTATGACGAGGAAAGTACTGGACTTCAAAAAATTGGTTTCGATTCTGATTCGAAAAAATCCTCACCGGAACCTGTAAGAATTTCGGCAATCTAGAAATGATTTTGTTATTCTTAAAATATAAACGTTTTTCACAGCTTACATTAAAAAGCAATTTGGCTGCGACAACTCGGCCACGACAGGAAGACGGTACTACATCAGGTAACATGTTTCGAACGTCGTTTTTTGTCACGTTATCTTTTTCAGCCAAAGCTTAAATATCTAAATTTATTTTTATTATTTAAACAGTAAATAAATTGTATCTTCTGTTTGAGCAGTTGACTCTGCACCTCCTAAGAGACGACGTCAAGAGACCGACAAACAAGATCAGAAAGAGAAGCAGCGCACCAGACTGGAACAAGACCTTGACGCGGTCCTGACCTGGCTGGACGCCACCCTGGTTACCTTTAAAACATCTCTTCCTCCCACCGAAACTGTGGCTAAAATTGGAACAAAAGTGAAAGAGCTTAAGGTTTGTTCCGATTTCATATGACAACAATTGCTGTTTTTAGTTGATCAAAAATGATATTCGGGGTATAGACATGATTGGCCCAGACCTAAAGGCTGGTTGCACAATATCATTTGGAAATTTGTTGCCGTAACAAGCGTTATATTACAGGCTTTGCAAAAGGAGATTGAAGCTCGAAAACCCATTGTTCTTTCCATTAATCTGGTTGCGGCGCGATTAAACGATGGTGGTTCCAGTGACAAAAACGCTGCTAAATCCAAACGAATGAACGAAGGCTGGAAGGAAGTTAACTCCAGGGCACTCAAACGAAAAGAAAAGCTGCAAAAGATGTTCGTCCGTTGTGAGGTAAGAAATAAACATATTGTCCTTATCACATACTTTTTTGCATCCAAAATCACTAATCTGTGTTTGATTGTAGGATGTGAGCCGATCAACGAAGAAGTTGAGGCTTTGGATCGAGGAACAGGAAAAGAAGAGGGAAGAACTCGCCTCTGTGTCCCGATTCAGGGATTCCCCTGTACCGGTTCCGCTTCAAACGCTGAGGAAAGCCCACAAAGCCCTGATTCAACTTCGAGTCGAAACACTGGAGGAACGCGTCAAGGTGAACGGAACTACAAAAAAATATTTTAAGCTCCCAAGTGAATTGGAAAAACAAATTTTCTATTGTCAAGATCTTCGTTATTTGGTTGTTTGTATTCTGATGAATGCTCATTAAAGTCGCAGCTGTTTTTCACTTATATCACTAACTTATGCGATCATCACATTACATATAGCGGCCAAGTTATCACTATTAAACCCAATGTAACTTTGCCTTCAAACAGATCGCGTCACTTCAAGAAATTTCGAACCAACTTCTTTTCGCCGATGGTCGGTATCGAGCGCCACAATCTCCACCGGTAGAGGGAGCAGCGGAGACCTCAGATCGTTTGGACGACATGGCCGATCGCTTGAAGGCGCTCTTGGACCGCGTCGGCGAAGATATACGAGTGGCTGAAAGGGCACTTAAGGAGGAGAGAGGGAGAATGGTTAGTCGCGAGAGTGCATTTAAGTTTCACAGACAGGGCCCGCCGTAGGGAGATTATCTGCGATTGAGCGACCGCAAGTAAACGCTGCAGGGAACAAAAACGTATCGATTACTGTTGCGTTTCGAATTCAATTCAGCTTTTGTATCATAGAATCACTTTTAACCTGCGTCTATCACAGTGAGCCGGCTGTTTTAGCATGATTTAAGTAAGAGTGAGTCGTTGTGTTTGGAGTTACTGAAGCAGAAGCGTTTTTTTTTAGCTGACCACTTGCCCACGTCCAATGTGTAGGTTTATTGTATAAGCGTGAAAAACTTGATGTTTTGTTGTTCGATGAAGCGAAACATTCGATTTATAGTACGCATTGTATTGTCGACGTTCACACAAAGGATTTTAAATTCGTAGTGTGTGGTGTTGGCTGAAGCGAAAGACTTAGCCCGCCTTTTGTTAGTTAAGAAATGTCTACATGCGAAACACAGGTTAGAAATCGCCGTATTTTACTGTGGTTAAGCAGTGGAAATTATATTTATGAGTTGTTTGTGTTTTTCAGAGAGGGAGCGTTGGCTCAAATTCGGAGACAGATTCAGTGGCAAGCGAAGTATCTCTGCACTCGACAACTTCCATGAAACTCAAGAAGCTTCGCAGGAAGGTAAAGTTTAATGTGTTTTTTTGCACTACAGTTTCAACAAAGCTTCGAACTATATGTGGAGTAAATTACCAAAAAAAAATCAAACATAAAAATTTACATCCTGGTGTAAATAAACGTATTTTAATTTTGAACAAAAATACCGTTTGCTACACGCACTGAATAACCAATTATGTTATTTATTTCTCCCCTCTTTCCCTTCTCTCCTCTGTCGTTGTGGTTGTGCCTTTTTCTCGCGCCTTCTCTCGAATTTCTTAGGTGGACGACTCAGAGACGATGCACAGGTTAGTCTACAGACCGGTGGAAACCTCAGCATTTTGTGTTTGCCTGTTGTCCTGTATGTTTTTACGTTTATGCCTTTCATTGTCTGCGTTCTATCTGTTGCCATGCCTACCAACTTAGGTTGCTATCATGGAGGGAGGAGTTGCTAAGCAAAAGAGAAACCCAAGTAGATCGTGCTAACATACTTCATACAAACCTAAATTCATTTTATTGATAAATGCCACCTACGTCGCCTGAGTTTTAATCAAGCCGAAAGAAATCATTGATGGTTTGAACGATTACAATTTATTAGGGTTTTGGTGGTTGTAACTTAAGGTAAGACACGTCGGTCTCGATACCAACAGTAAATCAAATAACATAATAATAAACGCATTTCAAGTAGGTTGTTAAAAGTTTTACAATGTCTTAATTTAAAGAATACAACAAAATAGGGTTCTTCAGTAATTGATGTTATTAAATATGATAACACCTATAAACGCCGCTCCGGTGCCTAGTGCTATTATTTTCATTAAAACTACATGCGGATATTTCCTTAAGGTGGTTGTCGATATCAAGTTTACGGCGTGTATTAAATTCCAATAGTTGATTATTAACCAGACCGAACAAGAGAACAATTTGCTCCCTACTGTCATCTAGCGGACACTTCTTAGAACATAACCATTGCAAACACACAAAAATCCCAGTGTATGCTCCCAGTCTTAACAAGCCATTAAAGGTAGTTGATCTATAATTAGCGTTAGCAATGAAATGTAATGACCAACACACGCCGTGATATGTAATGGGGTTCTCTTTTGCAACCAGCGATCGAGTTAGGCGTCGATAGTGTGACAAACCTGCAAGATCGGGACTCTTTGCCTACTGCATGTTCGAAAGACTGTCTATCATATGCATGTAAACATAACATTGGTGAAATGTGGTGTGATGCGTGTGCATGAGTGTCCGTCGGGAGGCTGCTCTTTTTCTTTTACTTCCTCTTGTCTGTTTAACCCGTCTCCAGGATATCTAAACAACTTTTGGTAAATACCACAGGCGGTTTGATCTTCACTGTTTTTTTAAGCTCGGCATGACATAACAGCATATATATATTAACTCAATCCTATTTTGGTGCCCGTCTCTGCATGTCAAAGTGGATTTTGAAACGAGCTAAATGCAGTCAATAGTGACAATTTTTTAACATTTATTTTTTAAATGGTCAAATAGCTCCATGAAACAAAAATAGCTCCAAAATTTACCGTAATGGGTCATCCTACTACTTTAAAAGGTTTTTAAGCAACGCAATTGTCTTTTTTATTTAAACTGCCTGTTTCAAAAATCCAGAGTTATGGAAGACTGTGTATTGTATGTTACACTTTTTTTAACAAACCTAAGACTTTAATTTGTTTTCCAGCTCCGAAGAGACGACAAGAAGTCAAGTTAACCAAGTCTCGTCACACACCGAACAACACACCTCAGCAACCAATCAGACTCACGGAAACACGACAACTGTTACCATGAAAACCACAACCACTCGCGGCGTCGTTAATCTTTCAACACAAAAACTGTACCTCGGGCAAGAAACTAAACAACAGAACGTCGAAACCTCGGATGAATACAGACACTCGGACAGCGATGGGGAATCAGGTTATGTTGAATACGAGACGGACTATCAGGTTTTGTGTGATGCAATCAACTGGGCTGCTGATAGGGAGGAAAAACGTGGCGTCGGTGATTACCCATTCGACATCACGGACGATGACTGCAGTGTGGATTTGTGTGCGCAAAAACCAGGTTATCTTTATCGCGCCTTTAAAGCCGCGTTGCCCTTCTACTTCCTCCTCCTAGCGGTGCTGCTATTTTTCCTACTACTTCCTCTCACGTGTTTGGATGAGCGGTATGCCTGTCTCCGAAAGAACAACTTGCATCTGTATCTTCATCCATCGCTTGCCTGGACTGACGGACCACCACCGACGTGATTGCTGTCCTTTTCGCGTCTTGAATGCGATTTCTAATGGTGCTGTAGACGGAAGATGACTGATACCAAGCCGTCTTGAGGTCGAAAAGTTGAAATATCTTTGCGGGTGAAGCCGAGAGTCTGTTCCCAGCGTGAAGTTGAATCTGATTGTTATCCGGGGTTTCGTCGTTTCTGTTTGTTTGATTTACATACAAATTTCATGGCTTTAAAAAAACAAAGTTTCACACTGGACTAATGAAATATGGACAATAATTAAGTCACTGTGAATTGTTTACCCCTTGCCTTGACGTTTGCTACACGAGATGTCCACCTTATTTCTTGTCTTTTTTTTACTTCAAACCTCTAGTGGAAAATGTATTATAGAAAGATGTTGATAGACAAAAAACTATTTTTCTATAGATCTAGATAGAGAGCGTAGTTGTGTATTATCTACTATACGTACCGAAGTTTTGTATATAGTTGTTACGAGGTATTCAATTTTGTATGTAGTAACTTCCACCCAATGCTTCCCTTGTCCAACATCAATTTGTCAGGTTTGTTGATGCGGGAAGATCAAATTGCACTTGCATGTTTGACTTGTTTAATAAACTTTGTAGAATTTCGACATCGCGATCAATTTGTTAATAAAATGACGAAACAGCGTCAATTACAGGACATGCCTCTTGTTACAACAGCTTAAGTTTTAAATAAATATGTTTGGAAACAAGATTCGCTTGATTGCAAACTTTGTTGGCGAAGATTATTGTGACGTTTGTAGAATATGAAACCCTTTGGGTTAATTCCACGTCCCAGTTAGCTTTTTAACTGGCCACTGTGTGGGCGACTTGCACTGCGAAATACCGTTGACCATTGGAACCCTTGCACTGTCAATGTCAAACGAACATGTATTCTCTTTTTCAAACTTAAAGAGCACAGACAAGCCATGAGTACACTAGCACAGTATGCAACGGAGCTAACATAACATGTCAGAACAGAACCGGACAGAGCAGAACAGGACGGAACAGAACAGTTCAGTACAGTACAGATTTCTGCGTTAGCAGCTCTCACACAGATTTAGCTTATTCAACCTTTTCAAATGGAAACAAGACAAAGTACAGAGGTTAGTCGATCTACAAACACAGATATAAACATACCAAACAATACACACAACATGATGCTAAATTCCTGACCTGTAGCAGTCACTACACAACTGGGCACCTTAACACAATATACCACAATTACTGAGCGCGACACACAAAATCGGCACTGACTGACTGCAGTTACTAATGTTTAGACAAACACAAGTTATTTAGCATTGGTAACATATAACTGCACAGCAAAACGATGCAAAAAAACGTTGCAAACTCGTGGCCGCCTCGTGTAAAACGCCGGAAAAACGACATTTCGTCACAATAACTATGATGTCGAAGTTTTGCTGCCAAACCATCAGCCAGAAATCATTAACTGTCTCTCTTTTGGCCGGAGTGGCGATAAACTTTCGTATATTGTCGTAACCCGGTATGTGGGCGGCCTTAATGTAAGCGTTTCCTAGCGGGTTAAGCAAAACTGCCCTGGCGTCGCAATCTCTTAAATCAAAGTTAGGAGATTTGAAATTAAAATTTCCGATTGCACAGGGCACCTTGACAACTTACAAGGACATATATTCTTGTATCGGCCTCTCGCAAGGTTTTCAAGCAACAGAGACAACTATTTTTGTGTTTTATTTCTTTTGCTGTCCTAATCTATTTTCTGTTTTCAGCAGTGTGAGATTTGTCAAATTACCCAAATTTTCGGAAATCTAGTATTCATTTTTAATGTAAACTCCTCACGAAAGATGACAAACTCAGTGTCAGTACTGTTTCTATGCAAGTCAAACAATATGGTGGCGTTGGTCATCACTTGAAAAAAAGAGGAATTAAAACGTACGACACAAGGGCTTCAAACTTGTTTGAAAACATGAAAACTTATTTATTAGTACACAGCCAAATTGTTTATTAATTCACAGCTAAGATGTATATAGTGCTGATCACATTTGGTGTTTTGCGTTACCGCAACCTAGTGTAGCTTTTGTGTTTATGCCTCTATTTTTGCATTCCTTCTGCATACAAATGTAAGTATGTTAAGAAATTCCGTCCTGTATCACAATGATGTAACTTTACAAAACATGACGTGTTCGATCATCCAAAACAGAAAAACACAAGGTGGTATAACGGCAGCAGCAGCATACACAGTTCCTGTGATATGGGAACTTGTTCAGTTGTTTCTTAAATTTCACTCACGTTTATTTTGGCAAGCGTATGGTTCCCCATTGAACTTCATGGTATAGACTGCTCCCACCCGGTCCCGTGATGCAACACTCTTTGGTGACAACTCGTAATGTTGGAAACGAGAAAGTTTGACGGATTCGTCGCTCCAAAACCAATCACGCAACAAGTTGAAACGAGTTCCCATAAAAACATTGATATTAGTTCAATTTCATGAATTCAAAATGAAACTCATCTACCTTACAAAAAGTGGTTTAACTACGGTTGTAGGGTCGACCTATAGTTATTAGATTGAGTGTTTTAACTGTTCTGTGCGCCGCTAAGACGACCAAACTTGATTCTATTGTGATTTTGGCATAAAAGTTAAACAGTGAGGCACCTAACACGTTAAAAAATTATTTATTGAACGTGTGTAGATTAGCTTGTCACATCCAAAGTAACAACAGATGTGGTTTACCTCATCAGTTACTTACCTGGCATGGATATATAAGTTGAGCCGCTGACATGGTAAACGTATAAGGTCTTGTGACCGACAGGAGTTTCCACAACCCTGCACCAGAGTTGGATCAATTACAATTAGTAATTGAGCTGAATGCAATTATATTTTTGGTGTAATTGTAATTCAAACTGTTTGACTTGGATACTAAGATTTTTTCCCAATTTATGTGCAACCTAGGTAATTTGGTGAAAAAGCTATGTATGAAAAAGCTATATAATTTATGTGCAACCTAGGTAATTTGGTGAAAAAGCTATGTATTCTGTACGCTACTCTTTGCTGTGTACCGACCTGCCAATGGTAGACGCCCCTATAGTACTCCTTTGCATGTAAGTTAGATTTGCCGATGGTATTTCCGTGCCTGACCCTTACTTAGAAAAACCATATACCCTGCTTGACCGAAGATCGAAGGCGGTCTGGTGCGAAGGATTGTGATAAGAAATACCAAGTTTGGCCAAGCTACGATTATGTACGTCGTTAAAAAAGTTACTTGTGCGCTGCTCGAAACTGCATCTTTGTTCTTTTTACCAGTTAGGTTTCAAGTGGTGGCGTAACTTTTCGTTTACTTGTACGTTTTTGTGTTAAGAATTTGACCCAGTGAACCAACAAAGGATACTAACTTGTTCTATACTGGGTTGACAAATTGTTTAGGCTATGTAGTCTTCAACATTGTAGTTAAAACCACATTTGTTAATGCAGTACAAATCGTGTCACATTTGTCCAAACCATGTAATTTTGTTTCCCGTCGGTCTACTCTAAGGAGACAATTTGGATAAATTGCATAATTTTTGCCTGTTTTTTAGTTTTCTGCTAAAAGGGTTAAGATTCGGCCGTAATTGACGCACCCCATAGCAGATGCCGACTATCATGGTATTTTGACACGTCGAATAATCACGCCCTTGAAGTTTTGCGCTCCTTTTCCCGCTGCTCTCTAAACGCTCAAGTTTCACGCTGTTATTGGCTAAAATACGATAAGAAAGAATGCGTGGTTTGACTTGGTTGCATGACTGCCTCGTGTTCAATGGTGAAAGTTCTGCAGGCTACATGTAAAGTTTGGTTAATCGATTACGTTTAAATAATTTTTACCTTTGTTTGTTTAAAGTTATGGTTTTATTTGCCAATTGTGACCTTCTGTGTTTTAGAATAAAACTGCATGAGCAAATTCGTTAAAGTGGAAATGGATGATCTGCGAAGAACTTCAAAGCAGTGGTCTCGGACCAGGAAAAAAGGGAAAGAAAAAATGCCACTAAAAGTATGCGCTGTTTGCTTCACTTTTTGAAAAGAAACCCACATTTTTACAAGTGATTTAATGTTTTAACATAAAATTATGAGTGGTGAAAACTGGTCCTGCGAAAGTGAGTGAACTGTGTGGAACTGTTTAAAAAAAATAGTTTATGTTGTGTCCTCAGGTCACTTTATTTTTACGCTACACACGATCAACTCAATTTAGCGATGCAAAGTTTTAAACAGCATGAACAATGGACATTCATCAACTGAAAAACATTATCCATCAAAACGCCCGACGTTCGCCCTGACAGATGCACATCCAAGTCCTACATCATTCAAACAGTCGGCGGTGATACCAGCGATAGTTCAGCGGATCAAGATCAGTGTGTGTCGAAGTAAGCGTATTTTGTTAATTTTTTTCTTTTGTTCTTTCCTTTTCCGTTCGCATTTTGACCATTCAAATTTGAAAATTATCACTGAGTGAGTGGACACTTAAGGGCCAGTACACGTACGGTAAGCCCAAAGGAAAACTAACAAGGCAGGTGCTTGGACCATGTCAGTTTTTGTAAGGCGCAACGACGCAAAAAACATGGATCTGCCAGACATGGGTATATTCTTTGGCCGTAAGTGCGTAGATGGGCTAAACATAATCCTCACGTACGCCCCATGTATTCAACGTCAGGGTGTTTTGTTTCAACGTCAACCCTCTCTCGTACGTCCATATAAGGCTTAGGCACGGCGGGCGTGTTCGGCCCTAAAGTTGTTGGTCTGGCACGTCTTACATATTGAGACACGGCCCCGAGACAAATGTTTGCTTGTTGTAGAATATCCAAACCCGTCTTAAATTTTAACAACTTGCTTATAATAACCTTACATTGGTTGGGCCCCTTATGCGTTAAGGTGTGACAACAAACTTACGCAAGAGTTAGTGGAAACTCATTTTAAAATCCCTTGGTAATTCTTTAAAACTTAAAAACTGTCTTTCATACACGTTACAGTTAGTTTCAACCGTTGTCACTAATTACGAAAACGGTAATCCAACTCATGACTACAAATTTCGTCTTTAGAAAGCAATAATTAAAACATAATCTTGAACAACAACAACATACCCGAAAAAAACTAAGCATTACATTTGTTGTTTTTGCGTTAAAAAAATAACTTAACATTTGTTGACAATATAGAGAGTGTATTTTTAATTTGATAAATAAGTTGTAAATCTACCTCATCAGCTTTGCGAATATTCCTTACGCCCAAAACCGTTCAAAGTTTCCCAAATTTGACGCCAAAAATATCGGACGAATTTGTTTTAACAAACAAAGTGTTATTGGGTAACATTTCTCTCCTCTTAACTTCTTCCAGGGCTTTGGATAAGATAAGTCACTTACTGTACAAACTATAGCGTGGTTATTTTGACCTGGGGGGTTTAAGAGGTTTTGATAGTGTGTGCAGCTTCTTAATGAAGGGGCGTAAACAGGGATAGTCCCAACTGGACATAACACACAAACCAGCGAGCGGTTAGATCTAGATTAAAAAATCTAGTGCGAGGTGGGTGCTTGAGCATTTTTACAAATTAACAACTTTGTAGTGTATAATATGTTTTTGCCTACATTGAAATATGCACCCGACTCTCGAAGTTTAATTTTCTCGTGGCGGTATTTGTTTACGGCCTAACAGTGTGAACTTATACATCAACTTTCTTCAGAAAATCTTTTGCACTCAACCATGACTCAAAAACGGTAACGTTGCTGTCACGCTATCATGCACAAGTCAAGCTATCCTAATTTCTTCGGCTTGCCGAACCACTTTTCTTTATGTAAAGGTAAACCCCTAAAAAAAACTTCCGGTCATGCTTGTGCAAATTGTTCGTGTTTACTGCTCATTTTTGTTGTTTTTAGAAATACCACGTGAGCCGCTGCGGGTGCCGCGTTACATCAGTCACAGTAAAAGGGAGCCGCAAAGCAAAAAGGTTGGAAACCACTGGATGCGTTGGTTGAAATTCTTGCGTTTTTGCCAAAAAAATCTATTTAACATTTTCTTATGTGACGTTTTTTTCTTATGTTCCGTAAGTCAGAACTAGTACCATGACTTGGTAGTGTGCATTGAAATGGAAATGATATTTAGAAAGCGTTGTTAAAAGAATAAGAACAACAATTCCGATATTGGTGCGGAGCTATTAATCAAAAGATGTTGCTCACCGTTGTAGTCAGTAATACAACGCTTTTGGCCGTTAACTGTGGTAGAGTGATACAAAATTACCGCAGGGCAAAAGCAGCCACGCGTTAGCTATTTGATTTGTATGTCATCTTGTGTGTGACGTTTAGACGAAAAGTCACTGCAGAAACTCCCAACTTGTTTATTGAGCGTATCGTTGTTACAATGCCGCTGAAACATCTAGCAGTTGGAGAGCCAATAATTAAATCAGTGGTTTTCATCTGGCGCGCCGTTTCTAGATATGCTATAGAAAACATTTATTTCATTTGAGTTGTCGCTCTTTGTGGTCAGTAATCTTTTACTTTCCACTAACGTTACCGCAAAACTATTAGTGAAAGGGTGGCGTGAGCTCAGAGCGGCTTTCACTGTTGAGAAATTCGACAATGTTATCAGAATAGAGTTCAGCCGGCGTGTTTAAAAATTTATTTATACCACTGTTTTTTTGGGTTTCTGCATTCTGTTCAAGAAGTTTGTTCCAAGACGAAGTCAAGGTACAAGTAAAAAGACAGATGGAAAAAAGATTCACCATGGCAATTATTTGGGGTTGTCGCATTTAGAAATAACATATATCACTATTAATAATAAACCAGTCATCATCTCAGGAAGAGCAAGAATATTTTTTTAGATTTTTTTATCATTTTCGATTTTTACGAGTCATTGTACTTTAAAATCGTAGACTACAGTGCTAAATTTCAAGGCGAAGTCAAATATAAGTGTAGTTTATTACTGTGGTGTGATGGATTTTAGCCCGAAAAGTTTCTCTACTCCCGACTATGTGCTATTCGCTCTCATGCTGGCAACATCCACAGCTGTAGGACTTTACTTCGCGATCAAAGACAGAAAAAAGCAAAACACAGAAGAATATTTAGTCGGTGGAAGGTTTGGAAAACCCTGTTGTTAGTTTAGGGTCGATTCCAATACCACGTGTGGGAATTTTTTATGTTTCCTGCAGGTCNTTTTATCAACGCGACCAGACACGATTGAAGCAAGTTTCACTTTTACAAAACAAAGGCATTTACGGGTCCATCGAATGTTCACAATTTTACCTTTTTTTGTTTTCACAGCACTGTTTCAACAGCTATCACGGGTCTGTCAACTGTCACTGTGCAAGATTTCCTCAGACCATGGTTTAACTGGAAAGAATCGGTTTATTGCTGGATCTCGAGAGGTTAGCTTTCCGCTTTCGAAAATAGTTTTTTCGTTTCCGATGTGAGTTATTCCGTCGAAAACCTCCGTTTAAACTTTTTATTTGTATATTTTCAGGTCTCATCGTCTTTTTTGGCATAGTCTGCATTATCTTTGCATATCTGGCGTCGTTATTGGGTCCACTTTTTCAGGCTGTTATCAGTGTGTTGGGGCTCGTAGGGGGCCCACTGGTGGGAATTTTCTCTCTGGGAATGTTGTTTCCCTTCGCCAACTCATGGGTAAGTTCACGTACAACAATATATAATAGTCGGCTTGCTTTAATGCGTCAAAAAACGAAATATTTTTCAAAGACAGGCCCATTTAAACAACTGTAGTTTATTGTTGATTGCCAACAGCCTTGTGTCAAGAACGCAGCCCTAAATCCGTTTACTGAACGTTAATTTGACCTCTTTATTAAGCAAATATGTCCTTGGGGGGCATTATGTGCTTCACTAACTTTTCAACGTTTCCAACTCTTTTGTTCATTCTCTTTTGGTAACATCAAAAATAGACGGAACGGAATTGTTAGTGGAACATTATCGCAGCCCGCTGATACCTTGTTGAAGTGAATTTTGGCCTGCGGGCTGGGAAATGTTGCTCTAAATTAAGCTAACATGCCCTTTAAGAGCGTTAGGTGATTCACTAACCGATGTACGTTCTTAAACTTTTGTCCATTCTCTCAGGGAGCATTACTTGGTTCTTCATCTGGTCTCGTCGTCAACGTTTGGATTTTTCTTGGTTCCCAATCTTTCCCTCCGCCCCCACAGTACTATCAACTCCTTTCTGTTGCAACAACCGCTTGCCCAAACCTCACAACGCTATACAACGTCACTACCACTACATACTTGACGTCACCGGTAACCACATTAACCAGCGACATCATTGTCCTTCCTGTAACAAACAACCGCCCTCCAGTGGCGGAATTGTACGCTATGTCGTATCTTTTTTACCCCGCACTCGGATGGTTGGTTACAGTAATGGCTGGAATCATTATTAGTCTTCTTACATGTAAGTAAGGGTGGTATAGGTTTTGTTTGTATGTTTCAAAATTTAACAGTTTGAGTGACGTTACTTTTTTCTTGTTTTTAGGCGGACACAGAAACTGCAAGAAGCTCGATCCAAAACTGATTCATCGTTTCTTTGATCACGTGATATTTCGCTGGCTTCCTATTAGTGCACGCAAAGCTTGCACATGTGGGGTTAAATTAAAAGAAGATAAGAGGAAGTGTAAAGCAGATGAGGCGGACGTTGAATGTCAAGCAACAGAATCAAACCAGGTTTCGTCTTTAATCAATCCATTGCAAATTGATATGAATTGGTAAAGACTGATTTTGCAAGCTCTAATGGACTTTCCACCTCTCTGAATCACGAAATTTTTCCGGTCTGGTCGCAAAGTTTTTGTTAGTTGTGGTTGACCACAAGCGCATAAGATTTAAAACAGGATCGTGAATTAAAGTTTTAATAATCGTCTTTTTGAGGCCAGATATTGTCAAAAACTATTTATGCGCATACATTATACGTCAACTAGCGCAATACAGCAAAGCTTGTATTTAGTATTTATCCGGAGAGAGGTTTTACGTCACAAAGTTCTGTGCCGCAAGCGTCATCATCATAGGTTATAACTAGGTTTTTCGAAATTACAATACACGTAAAATACATGTAAAATACACAAAAAATACATTGCCGGAAAAAATACTTTTGTGTTGAATAAAAACTTACATAAAGCTCGCGTCATGCTCCGACAACAGTGAGTCAGCGTTAGTCAGGTCTCAATTGGCTCATTGTTCTGAAAGGCGGTGGTAAGTAATGAATGATCGATGTGAAACAAAGGCGGAATGTAAAAAATTATTTAAAAAAAATACGAAAAAACGCTTCTTTCAATTTTCTTGTTATGAATTGTTTCTATTCGGATGCTGCTATTAGGTTACGTATGAAGAACAAAACTGCTATCAGCGGTGCAAAAGTTTCACGCAATTTGCGACCTTTAAAAATCTGCTTTTCATGAATATCCTTGCCCAAAGCTTTTCTCCAGTGTTCGAGTAGGAATTAAAAGGCACAGATTGGGTTTGCTACTGGACTGCCGGACTTACAAGTTACAAAGCAAGTTTATTAAAGTCACAAGAAACGGAAGTGGCTTTATCAACCATTCGCCCAGATATAAAAGGGATTAAGATTTCAAGAAAAATTAACATGTTAGTTTTTGTAAGGCAAAATGACGCAAAAAACATGGATCTGCCAAACATATATATTATGGATATATATATTCTTATGCGTACGTGCGGCACGTAGATGGGTTAAACATAATCCTCACGTACGCCCCATGTACGAGGGTGTTTAAACGTCAACCCTCTCTTGTACGTCCATATAAGGCTTAGGCACCGCGGGCGTGTTCGGCCCTAAGGTGGTTGGTCAGGCACGTCTAACATATTGAGACACCGCCCCGAGATAAATGTTTGCTTGTTGTAGAATATCCAAATCCGTCTTAAATCTTGGAACAACTGGTGACAACAAACTTACGCAAGAGTTAGTGGAAACTCATTTTAAAATCTCTTGGTCGTTCTTTAAAACTTAAAAACTGTGTTTCATACACGTTACAGTTAGTTTCAACCGATGTCACTAATTACGAAAACGGTGATGCAACTCATGACTACAAATTTCGTTCTTAGAAACATAATCTTAAACAACAATAAGCAACATATAACCGAAACTAAGCATTACATTTGTTGTTTTTGCGTTAAAAAAAATAACTTAACACCTGTTGACAATCTATATTTTGATAAATAAGTTGTAAATCTACCTCATCCGCTATGCGAATATTTCCTAACGCCCAAAACCGTTCAAAGTTTCCCAAATTTGACGCCAAAAATATTGGAAAAATTTGTTTTAACAAACAAAGTGTTGTTGGGTGACATTTCTCTCCTCTTAACTTCTCCCAGAGCTTTGTTGGATAAGTCACTTACTGTACAAACTATAGCGTGGTTATGTTGACAACCTGGGGGGTTTGAGAGGTTTTGAGAGTGTGTGCAGCTTCTTAATGAAGGGGCGTAAACAGGGATAGCCCCAACTGGACATAACACACAAACCAGCGAGCGGTTAGATCTAGATTAAAAAATCTAGTGCGAGGTGGCTTGAGTATTTTTACAAACTAATAACTTGTGGTGTATAATATGTTTTTGCCTACACTGAAATATGCACCCGACTCTCGAAGTTTAATTTTCTCGTGGCGGTATTTGTTTAGGGCCTAACAGTGTGAACTTGTATATCAACTTTCTTCAGAAAATCTTTTGCACTCAACCATGACTAAACAACGGTAACGTTGCTGTCACGCTATCATGCACAAATCAAGCTATCCTAATTTCTTCGGCTTGCCGAACCACTTTTCTTTATGTAAGGGTAAAACTCTAAAAAAACTTCCGGTCATGCTTGTGCAAATTGTTCGTCTTTGATGCTCATTCTTGTTGTTTTTAGAAATGAGCCGTGAGCCGCTGCGGGTGCCGCGTTTCATTAGTCACAGTAAAGGGAGCCGCAAAGCAAAAAGGTTGGAAACCACTGGATTCGTCAGTTGAAATTCTTGCGTTTTTGCCAAAAAATCTATTTAACTTTTTCTTATGTGACGGTTTTTTCTTATGTTCCGTAAGGCAGAACTAGCAACATGACTTGGTAGTGCGTGTTGAAATGGAAATGATATTTAGAAAGCGTTGTAAAAATAATAAGAACAACAAGTCCGATATTGGTGCGGAGCTATTAATCAAAAGATGTTGCTTACCGTTGTTGTCAGTAATATAACGCTTTTGGCCGTTAACTGTGGTAGAGTGATACAAAATTACCGCAGGGCAAAAGCAGCCACGCGTTAGCTATTTGATTTGTATGTCATCTTGTGTGTGACGTTTAGACGAAAAGTCACTGCAGAAACTCCCAACTTGTTTATTGAGCGTATCGTTGTTACAATGCCGCTGAAACATCTAGCAGTTGGAGAGCCAATAATTAAATCAGTGGTTTTCATCTGGCGCGCCGTTTCTAGATATGCTATAGAAAACATTTATTTCATTTGAGTTGTCGCTCTTTGTGGTCAGTAATCTTTTACTTTCCACTAACGTTACCGCAAAACTATTAGTGAAAGGGTGGCGTGAGCTCAGAGCGGCTTTCACTGTTGAGAAATTCGACAATGTTATCAGAATAGAGTTCAGCCGGCGTGTTTAAAAATTTATTTATACCACTGTTTTTTTGGGTTTCTGCATTCTGTTCAAGAAGTTTGTTCCAAGACGAAGTCAAGGTACAAGTAAAAAGACAGATGGAAAAAAGATTCACCATGGCAATTATTTGGGGTTGTCGCATTTAGAAATAACATATATCACTATTAATAATAAACCAGTCATCATCTCAAGAAGAGCAAGAATATTTTTTTAGATTTTTTTATCATTTTCGATTTTTACGAGTCATTGTACTTTTAAATCGTAGACTATACAGTGCTAAATTTCAAGGCGAAGTCAAATATAAGTGTAGTTTATTACTGTGGTGTGATGGATTTTAGCCCGAAAAGTTTCTCTACCCCCGACTATGTGCTATTCGCTCTCATGCTGGCAACATCCACAGCTGTAGGACTTTACTTCGCGATCAAAGACAGAAAAAAGCAAAACACAGAAGAATATTTAGTTGGTGGAAGGTTTGGAAAACTCATTTGTTAGTTTAGGGACGATTCCAATACCACGTGTGGGAATTTTTTTATGTTTCCTGCAGGTCGATGAGTCCATATCCTGTTGCGTTTTCACTTTCTGTTGGATTCATGTCTTCGGTTCTCGTACTCGGAGTCACAGCAGATATTTACAGATTCGGTACAATGTACACATGGTATGTTGTACGAAGGTTATTGGTTGGAATCCCACCTTGCTGATCGCAAACTGTTTTTTTTTTCCTGCAGGTTTATTCTCGGATTCTTCATTGCTACGATCATCACAGCCGAAGCCTTCATCCCTGTATTTTACCGGTTGAGACTTACCAGCGTTTATGAGGTTGGGATTATTTTGTGATTACATTGTGACTTATTAAAAACGTTTCACAGGGAGTGAGTAAAAGTTTAATCTTTAAGAACACGATTGTTTTGCAATCGTTAACATGAATCGTCACAGGGATCGTACCACATGTTAGGCTTGTAAATAACAGTGCGATACGTTTTATGTAGAAACACCTTTAAACTTCCATTCCACCGAAACATTGTAGTATTTGGAACTGCGTTTCAATCGTCCCGTCCGTTACTTTGGAACCTTGCTGTTTTTGACACAGACTGTGCTCTACATCGGGATCGTCATCTACGCCCCAGCATTGGCGCTCAATGCAGGTTGGTTACTGATAATGTAAGAACAAGTTTAAAACTGATCGAGAATTTCTTGCAGTTACCGGATTCAACTTGTGGGGAGCAGTTTTGTCAACGGGAGCAATCTGCATCATATACAGCTCGCTGGTAAGTTGGGAACTGGTAATATGATTGTGTTGTTGAGAGCCATCATTAGTCGTATTTTTAAACTAGCTTAATGTAGATAAGTACAATGTTGAGTTTCATAAATCCTCACCCCCATATTCTTTCCAGGGCGGTTTGAAGGCTGTGATATGGACCGACGCCATCCAAGCGATCTTTATGCTGGCCGGATTCGTTTCCATCATTATACAGGGAAGTATCAGGTTAGGGGGTTTTGGGAACGTCTACAGGAGGTGCGAGGAGGGAGGAAGGGCGATTTTGTTCAAGTGAGTACCAGCTTCGGGTATTCCTCTTGTTATAGGACGTTTCCTTCTTCAATGCAGAAAAATCGATAATCAAGGACAAAAATGAAGCTGTCTTGTGGTTTATCGTTGTTTATGCCAAATTTTCTTTCCCACATAAAACGTAATCACCAAGATAAAACGCTACACCACAGGCACAGTTCTTTTGCAAACTTTAAATTTATAGGATGTTTTGGACCTCTCTAAAATTTTGTCAACAGTAAATGATTGCAGAAAATCAACACAAACAGTGTAATAATTGTTGTTTTTTATTTCTTTCAGTTTTGACCTCGATCCCCGGGT
>QXVZ01032577.1:0-13465 GCA_008931825.1 Phallusia fumigata
TGCAAATACAAAAGTAAGCAATCGTCTTTATTGATAATTTATTCAACCCATAGAGTAGAATAAAACTAAACTTAAGGTTAAACCTTCCAAATATTAAAAAGTTGGTTTTAACAGGGATGTAACAACTCAGGAAGCTTTGCGACAGGCTTATTATAAACGGGATGGATAAAAACAAAACAGCCATAACTTTTGTCAAGAGAAAAATCTTCTTACCTGATTGGTAGGGCAACTGAACGTCATAGTTGTTGATGCTTACTATGTGCAATTCCGTCAGAGAAATTTTCTACACAAAAAAGTTGAAAAACAATTGTGTAGACTCGTAAGGAATTAGATACAAAAGCCGTAGTTGACGACATTGGACAATTTACATGTTATCAAGCCTTTCTTAGCATCGCAAAATGCTCTAGTCTAGTCTTAAAAAGACCGTTTTTTAATTCTAACGTTTGACATAACACGATGATTAGAAATTTCTCTTTAATCCATAAACAAATACCTGACTCTGACCAAATATGGTCAATTCGACAGTAAAGGTCTTGACACAACTCGTTCCAGGGTCTGCTCCACAGTCCGTACTTTCAAGATACATTGTAAAGGTCTGGTCCACGCAGTCTTTGGCAAACACATACTGACAACGACCATCAAATGTGTAGAATCTGTCGTCAAATGTTTTGAAATGGGCGAACCNACACGATAAATAGAAATTTCTCTTTAATCCAAAAACAAATACCTGACTCTGACCAAATATGGTCAATTCGACGGTAAAGGTTTTGACACAACTCGTTCCAGGGTCTGCTCCACAGTCCGTACTTTCAAGGTACATTGTAAAAGTCTGGTCCACGCAGTCTTTGGCAAAAACGTACTGACAACGACCATCAAATGTGTAGAATCTGTCGTCAAATGTTTTGAAATGGGCGAACCCAAAAATGTGGGCTGTACCTGGACAGAGCGAGGACTCGCACCTCCATTGTCCGGCATCGCAAGTGCTGTGAAATAAAATATGTTGTTGGTTTTCTGCACTTGGTCATAATTAGTGTGATTATACCATATTGGGTGAGAATCAAGGTACTACTAAAATCACGTACTAAAATCCAAGTTGAGATAACTTGATTTATTTCGGTTGGTAAGGAAATTCAGATCGACACAATAGCACTAAATGGCCAAGCCGAAATAGCGTTATAAAGCTAAAAGAAGTAAAGAAGTGAAAGGTTGATATAACAAGGGTGATCGCGCCGCAGCAACACCGTCAATTTAAAGCAATATGTGTTGAGCCTTATGTGGCAGTTTACTTGGTGAAGCCTACTAAATTTACAAGCTGTATTATAGCTGTGTCACAATTTATAAAATGCTTGGTTTCAAGGTAATGTCACCAGACCAATGATTTTCTATGCGATTTTAAGTGTTGTGCATTTTTTTTATGTAAGTGGAGATCTTTAGCTTACCAGTTATTACAGTTAAATGTGCTGGCTTTCTCGCCAGGTTTGTATTCTATTCCTTTGTGAATACATGGACAGTTGGCGAGCACAGTACAATCTCCTGAATGCTCGTATCGTCCTGTAAATACATGTAACCCATACGTTGATCGGAAAACTGTTGGTTCGCATTGTTACACCAAAGCACTCACCATATGGACATTGGCATCTGTCGAAGCAGAGTTGGTTGGGCAGGAGATGTGGAACTATGCAAGATTGGGGCGATTCCTTTCCACATTCAATCCATTCTTGATTGGCTGGGCATCCTCTCACTAGTGGTAATTCAAAACAGCGATTAAAATTAAAGTAGCACTTTAGAAAACGACAACCCGAAAGAGTCAAGAGACAGGGAACTGTTTCCCAAACAGTCCTATTTTAGCCGTATTGTTTGTTGTACGGGAATATTTGCGGTTGATTGTTAGGACCATATAAACTGTGATGTTGTTGTTTGTTCAAACTCGAATTGTAACAAAAAATATGAGGCAAACACCTACAAAAGTAAAAACAGAACGAAACACAACATGTTTCCTGTCGTACTTTGAGTTTTACAAACACACTTACGGCATTGGTTTTGGCCTCTCCAGTCTGGGGGTTCCCCTCCGGCCAACGCGCAACTCCTCGAGTAAAGAGTGACCGTCGCGCACTGGCAGTCGGCTCTTTGCTGATAATCACATCTGCATAACTCGGTCTTGCAAAGATCAAAGAATTTACTTGGATCCAGGACAGAGTGACAGGATGAAAAGTAAGCCCACAGTATGTTGCAGATATCAGCAACACTCTATAAATTTTTGAAAAGGATAAAAAGTCCAATCTGAACCATATTTTGCTGCACATGTTCTGGGATCAGGCAAGTGTTCTTACAGGCTAATACTAACAGTATAGGTCATTGGCCTTAAACATGGTAAAACCAGGCAAATTAATAACACTATTTATGTTGTCTCCCAGCTGACCTTAGAATGAAAAAAAAACATTTTGTGATACTTTAGGTTGATCTCTAACCAATTATGCTCACCGCTTCTTCTCTGCAAGCTGTGAAATCCTCTGTTACTGTTTTGATATCATGACAAACCTCATTCACATCCCTTTCAATCCATGTTTTGGCAACAATGTGACCATTTATATCTCCAGCAACAGGAACCCCTGGGTTTTTAAAAGTTATAATGCAAATATATATATACCAGTAACCTAAATCCATACATGCCTAACAAACGACTCCTCTAAAAACATAACTAAGCTTTAAGTTTGGTGTAGAGTAGTGGATAAAGATAAAACTCTGCTTTTCAAGATATAATTATTTTTCAAAAACTGCTTGAAACTGATTTGAAACCAGTTTTTTTTTCTGCATCCCTGTAGCACACCAACAATTTAACAAATCACAACACAGTGTATATAGTGTAGATTCTTACCTTGTTTTGTAACCAGGTCATCAGAATCAATTCCATTAAAGTTACCACAGAGGCCTGAAGTTTTGTTGTAATATCTTCCAGTGTCCAAAATAACATGGACAGTGCTTGTGTCACGGTCAAACTTCACTATCATCTCACCAAGTGAAAGGATAGTAAAAGGGTAGATGCGACTGATAAGCACTCCATAACCATCAAAAGGCAATGAAATGCTAATAAAATATAAATATACATTCATAACCTGGTTTTTAAAGAAAGTTTACAACCTATTATATTTAAATGCTTTTAAAATTAGTTTTACATTTTCTAATCCAAATACAACTTATTTGTTTCATTGAGTTGTATCTTGAAACACTGTCTTTATTAAAACACATGAAAAATAGTATGAAAAACCAGAGGTAATTTGCTGGATAATCCTGAACTCACACTTTGTCATTTAGGGTAACTTCTAGTTCAGTAATTGTCACTTTAATATTGGATGCAGCAATCAAAATGATAACTTGCTTGATACATTTTTTACCATAAATGTATTTTCCATCTTCAACACATTCAGGATTCTTGCGCACCAACACCTAATAAAATTAACAAGTGAGTTAATTGATCTAATGTTTAAAGTAAAAGTTACTAATAAATATATTCACACATATTGTATACACATGAATGAAAGACAGTTTCTTTGATTAACAACTGCTGGTTAAATCTCAAGTTTGCAATTTTGCTGAAAATTGCACCCTAATCATTGTATTATTTATTAATTAAGATTTGAACCTTAAAATATTAATGAAACAAATGATCTACATATGTTATATTACTAAACAAAAGTCTGTTTGCATTTACTAAAAAAATTATGACAACTATTTGACCTTAAAATCTGGAATGCCCGCAGAAGATACCAATTCATACTGGCAAACACCAGGAAAGTCATATATAAGCCCATCGAATGTAACAACATTTCCTGCTCCAAAAAGTGTGCATATTCGACCACTGGTATCACTGGAAAGATCACTCTTGGTGTCAAGGGGCTGGTTGTATCCATCTGTGTTACACAGAAGATCAGACTGTATGATTTTATTATAGGCTTCTACAGCAAGTAGACCAAAGAAAATGGTTACGAAATATTATGTGAATCCAATGAGTGACTACCATGACTTCAAACTAAATTCACAAAGTTCAAAAAAGAAAACTGCAAGCGAGCAAAGTCAACTGGGTTATAATGAGTTGAGTTGACTTTATTTCGCTTGGTAAAAGAATTGTAGCGACACAATTGCACTAAAACACCAAGTCAGAAATAGCTGCGCAACCTAAAAAACGTTATGGAGTGCAAACAGGTAAAGGGCACAATTGGTGGATCAAGATTATACATGCTGTAGCTACACCATAATTATAAGGCGTTGTGTGGTGGGGGCTTACATTGGAGGGTGAGTTTGGAGAATCAAGACTGGGGGGGAACGTATAATTGGAGCATAAGATTGGAGCCAAGAACAGACCAAGACAAAAATTCGCCAAGTTTAAAATACTCAGTTACTTAAATTTAGTACTTAAACAGTTATCTTACTGTAGAGGCAGCGGTATCCCGTGAAATCTCCCACGCACTTGCATATGTTGGATCCGATACATGTTCCACCATTAAGACAAGTTTCGTCGCACTGATCTGAGAACCAACAACAAGGTATATTTTGTGCATAAATTACCGTAGTGCGGCTAAAGCATAATGTGCGAGACGAGTTAGTTCCAGGAAATACTAGGAAAAAAGTAATGTGCGGTACACATTCTAAAAAACAACACTTCCGTTAGGGAAAACCCCCACAAACTAACACCAGGGAAACCCCCATATTATTAAAATCAATCAAACAGAAAAGTTTGTTTTGGGGTAAAAAAAATTAATAATTATGGGTCCCCTTCCTCGAAGGAGACACATATTGTTTTTACTCTGTTTTTTTCTTTCTTTTTTCTGTCTAACGCGAGTTTGTTCCCACGTTTTGGTCATGAAGGAGTTATTCAAATTTCTTCAAATTTTCACACATGATAGATGGTTATCTGAAGTTTTGCACTGTCAACTTTTTACCCCAATTCACCCATCGGTTCACCCACAAGCCCCCAAAATGTAAAATTTTTAAAACGGCAATATTTAACAAAGTAAGTTACCTAGAAGTTTTCTATTTTGATAGCTGGTACAATGCAATGTATTGTAATGTATTTTGTGACTTTTGTTTCGATTCACTCATTTTTTACCTTTTTAACCCCCAAAATTCCGTTTTTTCCGACACGAGTTTGTTCCCACGTTTTGGTCAAGAAAGAGTCGTAAAAATTTCTTTGTATTTTCACATACGATAGATATGTGAAAATTTTCACACATGATAGATGGTTATCTGAAGTTGTGCACTGACAACTTTTTACCACTGTTCACCCATAGGTTCACTCACAGGCCCCCAAAACGCAAAATTTTTAAAACAGCTGTATTTAGCACAGTAAGTCACCTTGAAGTTTCCTGTTTTGACATTTGATACAATCCCAAGTAATGTAAAGTTTTTTGTGACTTTAATTTGGATTTACCATTTTTTTCACCTTTTTAACCCCAAATATTCCTTTTTAACCCCAAATTTAGTTTTTTGTTTACATGCCTTTTACTTCAGACGTACTAGCCCAAATGTATTGAAATTTAGGGCGTAGATATGTAGGGTGCTTCTTAAAGGTTGTTTTAGCCTGATCGGTCAAGTATTTACCCTTGCAGCCGCAAATGCATGTATAACAGCTGGCGGGTTTGCCCCAACGAGTGACGTGAGGGAGTGATTGACGATTTTACGACTTAAGCGGCGCAACGCTCAGCAGTTGGTCACAGTCTGCTACTTCACAAACGGGCGTTTATAGGGTGTGGCCAGGCGGGCGTTTCATTTCCCCCCCCTTGTTTTATGACGGACGAAGCTCAGCTGGTTATGTTACTTCACTGGTTTAGGTGATTGCGTAGCATAAACCGAAATACGTCTGCTAAATAACGTTGTAAAGGTGATGCATTACAATAACTTTGCTTTCAAATACAGTTCTATACTCTATTGTACAAAAGCACGTAAGCGCACGGCCAGTTGATCAAGAAGCGTACTGTTGTTGTTGTTGTTGAATTTGAAGAGATTCGTTAAGTGTTTGTTTCGGCTCGGCTAAAGGTCACTGTAGGTCAAACTATTGATCAGTGGGGCTGTGGGGTTTAAATTGTGCTGTTTGCAGTAAGATTGTAATTGGCATAATGTAAAAAATGATTTGGTTAGAATATATGTGGAAATCTTTANTGGGGTTTAAATTGTGCTGTTTGCAGTAAGATTGTGATTGGCATAATGTAAAAAATGATTTGGTTAGAATATATGTGGAAACTTTTTTGTTTTTCCACCGATTTTTAAAGTGGTCCCATCCTAAAACATGGCTACTATTTAGAAACTGCATGTGTGTGGGGACCCATATGTTTATGCTAGCAGAAACAATCATGTTATAAAATGTCAAGGAAATTTGGGACCCAATGTTGTGCAGACATTGAATATATATCCAACATAATAAAGGAAATAGTACATGTGGAAAACATCAATTTGGGGTGGTAGTGTATGTGGAATGAAAATATGGAGAACGCCAGCTCTTTAGCTTTATCGGGATATGTTCACAAATGGTCAAACTATAACTGCGATCGGTGTTCTAGCCACACAACAGAACGTTGTCCTCTCTCTATCAACCGAGCAGAAGTTCTTGGTTGTTAGGTTAAATTCGAATCACAGGTATCGCAGCACTCTGTACATACAGGATGATTTAAAATAGTTTACGTACCTAATTCCACCACATATTCACATCCGGGAACTTCTTCGGCTGGAATACACTCTTCACTTTTGACCTCATATGCCTTTTTGGGGGCGCATTTTGTCTCGTAAAGTTGACCGTGTAGGCAGATATAGAAATCTACGCAATGTCCGGTGTCTTGAAAAGTGAAAAACTTTTTCGGCAGACCATCCCCATCCCTGCAGATGCTGTCCGTGTCTGTAAATGTAAAAAGTTCGAAAACAGTTTGTAGCCGATATTAGTTTTACAAAGCTGAAACAACCGGTCTCTAGGTTAATGCTACGGACAGTGGCTGCAAAAAAGAACAAATACAAAGCTCATTTACCCACAATAATCTAAATCTTTCAAGTATTTTTAATTTGAGTGAATATTGTACAGCACCGCCATGTTTTGAATGCGATAATATGGCATCATAATCGACTTTTTTCGCAAATTTTCAAATGAAAAGACTAGGGGGATTTTAGTCATCTAACAAAAACAAATTCTATTGCGGTGGTAAAACAATAAATTATTATGTATGGTCACAACTATAGGGGGTAATGAGCGCAAAGAATCTTAAATTTAAAACTGCAGTTTTAGAGTAAGCATCGACCTCCCTTTCTAACGGATCATGTAATCGAGATAGATTTTAACAAGTTGAAGTCACATGTTGATGTGATTTACTCCCGTTTTGATAGCCAATGAAAATTAATTTGGTACTGTCTGTCCGACAGTATTGCGTCGGTGCCATTGTTCGTAATCACCTTGTGTAAAAGAGTAGTCAAAAGTAGTTAACTTTGGTTTGAAATTATAACACAGAGGTTAATACATGGTCTACTACATAGGCAATGAAAAGGTGAGCAATTTGGGCCATTACGAACAGCGTACGGAACGCGAGAGAAACGCAGAACTTTGCATGGTGCCAACATTATTTTTGTTTGCTTAAAAACAGCTGAAATCCCAGTACAAGGCGACAATACTATGGCTTTGAGTAGCTTAGCCAAAGGAAACAGCAGCTTTGACTTTTTTATGTAATTTGTTACTCACATTTGTTCGAAGGGTTCACACTATCCGAATCGGAATTGGTCACTTGTCGTTTGACTGAAAATGAATTGCAAAAATAGTAAATGAAAACGAAACCTGCCTGTTAGGGCTAGTCGAGTAAAATACAGGGGTCACAATATAAAACGCTATCGGCATCCCAAGCTCACCTATCGAGGCAACATGCTTTTTGGTTTCTTCATTCCTGCAAAACCAAACCTAGTTACAACTTAAACATCTAAAATTGCAAACATCACTTACCATTCAAGACTCTGTGTTGATACGAAAGTGTTTCCATATCGAACTAAAAAAAAGTTTGTTGTTACTTATTGGTATCTTGTTCTAAGAGTCCACCGCATACAATGTTAATTCGAAAGGCGTACAAAAAGGCGCAAGAAAGTGCGCTTTACAAAAAACGATAAAAGTTGCAGACTTACGTAGTAGGTTAACTACCAACAGTCTCCAGAACATCATTTGGTCAATCATCTTGATGCTGCAAACTATATAAAACGCAAAATATTAACCTGCCAAGCTAACAAAGCGTAATGCAAAAGTATGCTTACCTTTACAGCACTGAGATGACAGTGGTTCCAAATACTGTTAGACACCTGCTTATATTAGTTTCGAAAAGCTCTAAACCGGTGTTGAAAGGCG
Organism: Phallusia fumigata; assembly: GCA_008931825.1. Taxonomy (NCBI): domain Eukaryota; kingdom Metazoa; phylum Chordata; class Ascidiacea; order Phlebobranchia; family Ascidiidae; genus Phallusia; species Phallusia fumigata. The sequence goes on from QXVZ01032577.1 coordinate 8,360, forward strand.
ACCTCTAGCACTGCACAAGGGAAAGACAATGTTCTAACTTCACAATGACTAACGCCTGCATCCGCTTGATTTGATTTTTGAACCCGATTTTCCGCAAAACCTCGTATCAATGCGATTAAAGTACATCTGCGTGCATGATATTTTTATGCCAAATACCATCTAACGTTTATATGTGGTACTTGACCGAATTTAGATTTTGAATTTGATGAAAAATTCCGTGTTATAGTTAGAAACAAACAATCTTCAATTTATCAATTGCGTTTTGTTGTGTAGCTTATGAAAATATCACCAGCACACTATCCTAAAAATTATCACAAATATCTAAGCTTGCCCTACTTTACCAAACGTAAACATGAAAATCCTTACCATGTGGCAAATTGAAAAACATAAAAAAATCGAACATGGAAACGTTATGTTGTTTGCACGCATATAATTGCAGCAACAGCAGACAGTTGTGTCAAACAGCTTCGGTCCAGAACTGAGGTCCAAAGGTAATTTCATCATTACACCTGTATATAATCGTTGATCTATCCGTTGTGATTTGTTTCGGACTGCAAACCGGCAATAACCTGGAAGGCTATTTGACTTTTGCCCTGTAATACCTGCTCCGGCAATGCCATTGAGCATTTTGTGCAGATGTGCTATTAATTTGTAACTTCAGTACTTCCAGTCATTTCCTACCTTCGGTCTAATAAGCTCAAATAATATTATATTCTTCCACTATATGACATCTGCGCACTTTGCATATTTTATATTAAACTTTTTAAATCCAAACAAGTCCAACACACATTGCAGTTGCATGCACTGCACAATGCAATGCCCTCAATCCTATGCGGTTGCAAGCACGTTTTGTAGTTGCAGGCAAATGCAATGCCTTTGGGCTTGTACAACTACCACCGTTATCTTGCAGCATTTCCAATCCAACGTTTGATAACGGCAACAGGGCTCGTTGTAGCATTGGCCAATTGCTGAATAAAGTTGCCCATGATGGTTTTGAGTTTAAGACCTTGGAGCATCTGTTGCAGCCATGGCAGCCACAAAACTGGAGTATAGTTGTCAGCCATATTGTGTGTGCATGATACTGAATCCTGTCCTGGCGGTAGACGTTTTGTTGGAACAACAAGAACAGTGCGAAATAGTCGAAAGCTGTGTAAGTTATTTTTACCAACCTGGACCCATTCTTTAGAGAGGCCTGAAACGTTTGTCCCTGTCTAGTCCTCTGTCCCTTCCCCATTACTTGGCTCCTATCTCTGGGGCCTCTTGCAGAAAAAAACTCGCTTAATCTGGACGTACGAATGATTTGTAATGTTTTTTCTAACAAGCCTTTATAGATAATTCAGAATATTTAATCCGGATCTTCACGAATTCCGGATAAAAAGTGCTCCTTTTAATCCAGTTTTCTACTTTACAACTGTGTTTCGTAGTCTACCCTACACCACGTTGCAGCTACATGTTTATTCATAGTTGCTAACCTTTGGAAAAAAACTCGATAGATTTAGGAAATTCCTCACTTTACCGGTTAATTCCTCACTTTATTTTTGCCGATATCTATGTTATTTTTTAAATTAACTTTGCATAGTGCCAACATCACTAATCCCCACCCCCCGACCCCAATAGCACTAACCTTCAACTATAAAAGAGAAGAGTTTGCGCGTTCACTCTATTTATATGCGTTACCTTTCGTATTTGCAGTGCTAGATGAAGTACTAAGGCGTCTTGCGACAAGCTTGAATACTTTTCATTAATCCCAACCCCCCCGCCATCTAGAGCAGTGCTCCGCAACCTTTTTCACTTACTTCACACTTTTTAACTTTCAAATTTCGGCGGCACACTTCAACCTGCGTTTAGCGCCAGGACAGCCTTTCGAAAATTAAATTTTTCTAATATGATGTTAAAAAACAACAGAAATGTACACTGGGCAGTCTAACTACAACTTGGATTAGCGAATTGCCAATTTGTTGCATAACGTTCAAATTGGCCTAGGATAAAATATTTTTGTTTCCTAAAAAAATTTGCTAACAGAAATACTGAGGCACACCTAGCATCGTCTCGCGGCTCACCGGTTGCGGAGCACTGTTCTAGATAACGTCAGGCTTTTAACAAACGTCTTCGGTTACACCGGATATTCGCCTAATCATAGGCTCACCATATTTTTACAACTTGAAACCGCGACGCTTTTAAACAAGAGAGCCAATAAGGGGTTTTGTTATCTTTGCTTGCGTACATCAGCCAATACGGAGACAATCAGCAACTTACATTCGTACTGCGATTTAACAATGCCAAATACGTCAACGTAAAAAGAGTAAGGACAAAATAGGACACGGTAATACGCGTTATTAATAAAGTTGTGGGTCAATTAACCAAACCAGATTGTGGTTACCGACTGATCAAATAACCGGGACATACTGGCTGAATGGACGGGACGCCGGGACAGTCCAGGCTAACACGGGACGTATGGTAAGCCTACCTAATCAGGTTGAATTAGTGGACCCGATCGGCTCCGAAATAAACGAGCTTTACTGCACTGTAAAGATACGTGTTTTGGTGATTTATTTATTCCAGGCATACAAATCAAAAGCAAGGCATGGGGTGCTGCGTCATTATTGTTTGCGTCAGCGAGCACATGTACATCCGCGGGGAAGATAAAACACACAAAAAACAAAACGTTTGCGACATGTCAGCTAAAATGCATAGCGGAAAAAAACATGCCAAATACTTGTTTTTTAAAGCGAGTCGAAAGACTGCATGTTGTTGGAAATTCCACCATGAAAAGTACGAATTGCGATAAAGCGTTTTTGGTACTTCTTTTTTACAAATTCTACAAATAGTCCATTTAACATGTCACACATTTCCACAAGTTTAAGTAAAGTTGTGTACGTTTCATATCAACGTCATCGACAAAGCTTCAACACTTTGTAAAGAGATAGAGATAGATATAATCAATGCGACGTATGATAAAATGGTGTAAAAACCGAATTAAATCTGTCAACACTTTAAAAGTAGTTTGGTAACAAGTACTATACAAGAACCTCCCTGCATACAATGGACCTTGCAAATTAAACTTCAGAAACAGTTTTTTGTTTTAACTTTTTGACATGATAATCGAAAGGTCGAAGACAAGAGCACATACATTGGTTGACATGGATGACTTTGCACGTTTAAAGCTGTTTTTGTTCAGAGGTCAAAATTCAACAAAAGCATAAAAACTATCAAACGTTCATTTAGTATTTTGGTTAAACATGACGTTTTAAGAGGCTTTTGATTTTCTTGTCTAAGATCCTACCAACAAAACTTGTTAACAATCGCTTTAAACGTGCAAAGTCAGATAAATACAGTTTGGATTTGAATTTATGTCCCCCTTTAAACAAACACTCAAATTTGAAAAAGAAAATCCTATGAGGATAACATTTTTCTACTGGGTGCATAACAATTCCCCGCTGAAAATGGGTAAAATAAATCTCGATTTTCACACTGCACTTTGGTGTGTATGAAGGTTGTGAGAAACCCTGCGAACATAGTTGGTAAAAAAAGAATTGGAATATCATAAAATAATTTCCACGGCCGAATAAGAATAGGAAAACAAAGAATAATGATAAAAGCATAAACACGTTGGCTAATGGGAAAAGAAATTTCATGCATTTACTGACTGAAATAAATCGACGGACTGAAAAAACTGTGTAAAATCGCCTGTAAAAGTCATAACAATTGACAACAGTATCTTTTCTAAGGTGCACGGTTTTGTATGCTTTAACGAAGGTTTTTTTGAGAGGTTTGTAACATACGTTTTCATTCCAAATTTCGGAAGAACAATTTTACAAATAAGAATTTCTGTCAAACACTATACAAGACTATAGTTTCGAAACCCAATTTAGGATTTCGTTATGCTAGTAGCGTTTGTTTTAAATTTAGGAATTTCAGAATCACAGATGATGGGCTTTTGGAGAACAAATACTGATTATTTGTTTGCAATCAACTGCTTCATGTCTTCCAAGGCCTGGAGCAGTTTCTCTCCGAACAACTTCGAGTCAGTTTCGGGGCAGCTACGGTAACTGGTGATGTGAATTGTGGCTGGGAAAAAAAGAAAGAAAATGTTGTGTAATTGTTCCCTACTGGAAAAGCGTTTAAAAAAAACCAAGCCCTATACCCCAAGCACACAAGTATGTTGATTTTTTCTAAAAAAAAAACAGTTTCAAAAACTTTGGCACACTAAACACGGATCTATTCATAACTCCTATCAAAAATATACTGGCCCAAATAGTTCTTAAAAGCGACATGCTTTATTCGACAAACGTTTCGGCAATAACTCATGCCATCATCAGTGATACAATAAGGTTGCACCAAACACGTGTTAGTGGGAAAACATAAAGATAACAAGGTTGTGTTGTGTATTTAGTAATTCTAAGTAAACTTGCGCATAACACTGATGAATAAAGCATGTCGCTTTTAAGAATTAATTGGACCAGTATACTTTTGATAAAAAGTTTAATAAAATTCAATTGAGCTAGGATAAGTCCTTCAAAATCACTTTCACCATAAAACCCATACCAGACGGCCAAACCCAAGTAACATGAGATATGTCTGATCCAAAGTGGTTGAAAATTGCAAGCACAAAGGGCCATACAAGGTCCGAGCAGGAAATTGTAGATGGGTAATGGGTTTTATACAATGTTAACGCTTTAAGTCAGCGTGGTATTTTGCTGCGCACCAAAACAGGCTTGTTTCTAATTTGATGCTTTAAACTCTTGGTTTATAGGCGACTTTCTTCAAATTGTTAAAATCATTACATTTTTGACAAATAGTGCAATGAAAACAGAATAACGGAAGAATTAATCTGTTTAAAAATACAAGCCAATCATTAGGCCATAAAACGTTTTAATAAAATTTTAGAAAGATAAAGTATAGTGGACAGTGACGTTGTATTTTGAGGTCGTAAAGTTCAAATCTCTGTCAGTTACAGCAAACAACAAAAGTGTTTTGAGGGCAACAAAATGGATCACATGTGAACCACGCTAGCGAAAATGCTGAATATTGAACTTACTGAAATTTTCGCCGAGGAATAAATAAAATACTCCATAACCGTCATCACGCTGTGGGGAGAAGGCGCCA
>QXVZ01032581.1:0-11035 GCA_008931825.1 Phallusia fumigata
TATTAAAACATGACATATTCCCCACATTATATTACATTGGGTCTCAGTTACCTGCGCTATTTATGACATGGTTGTTTCCGCTGGCAGAAACGCATGGGTCCCCACACATGCAAAGTTCTACATATTGCGTTTTTCTAAAAACATGCCAGGCTATAGATGTAAACAAGGCATTCAGCGTACCACAACAACATGTGTTACAAACTGTCCAAGCTGCATCAACTTTGGACATTGTTAAATAACAGTACACATTTTAGGGGGCTGGTGGGGTAACTGCTTGGCCTACAGGGTAAAAAACATTAACTATTGCACCACAATGACATGTTATACAAACTGACCAAATTTCATCCAGTTCGGAGATTGTTTAACTATTTGCCCCATTAAAAGGGGCTAATGGGGTAACTGCTGGGGCTATAGGGTAAAAACATCAAATATGGCACCACAATGACATGTTATGCAATCTGTCCAAATTTCATCCAATTTGGAGATTGTTTAACTATTTGCCCAATTTAAGGGGGCTGTCGGGGTAACTGCTGGGGCTATAGGTTAAAACACATCAAATATTGCACCACAATGACATGTTATACAAACTGTCCAAATTTCATCCAATTCGGAGATTGTTTAACTATTTGCCCCATTTTAGGGGGCTAGTGGGGTAACCGTTGGGATATGGGGTCAAACAACACTAATGACACAACTCCATGACCATATCTACCAACAGTAAATGTTTCATCCAAATCCGCCAAACATTTGATGCCAAAGTGCATAGACATAGTGCAAGGAAATATTTCACCCTTTGGGGGCTAGCGGGGTAACCCTTGGGGCTAAGAAGTCAATCGAAGTGGATGGCACATCGCCATGACCATATCTAATAGCTGTGAAAGTTTCATCCAAATCCATCAGGGGGGGGGGGGGGAAAGTGCATGGACAAGCTGCAGGGCAGAAAAAAGAAAAAAAAGAATAAAAAGAAAAAAAAAAAAAAAACAGAGTGAAAACAATATGTGTCCCCATTCAGGAAGGGGACCCATAATAAAATTTGATCCAAATCGGAGATTGTTTAAAAGGTTTCCCACTAGAGGGAGCTACAAGACAACCAATAGGGCCTCATGCTCACTAAATTGGTGACAACCGGGCGAGCACTTGGTCGAATGGTCTGAGGCGCTCGACCCATATACAGACATAAAAACCTGATCGGGATTAGTTCTCGGGATCGTCCTGGGTTCGAATCCCGTGAAAAAAAAATTAAATAAAAAAAAAAAAAATTGGTGACAACCCGCGACTTGAAGCACCACCCTCTGAACTTCCAGTCAATTGGGAAGTGGTTTATACTCCATCCAACCTAACTTCATTTTTACTAATGAACCCCTGTATTCAACTTTTCGTTTGTGCTGTTTGCAAGCATGCAAAACGTTTTACTATTTTGGGGATAAAATGTGCATCCACCGAAATAACTAGAAGGGTGGCTTTCCATAGATAGACATTCTATGTACACTATTACCCGATATTAAGAGGATATTTTCCCCATATTATTTTACATTGGGTCTTATAGTTACCTGCGCTATTTATGACGTGATTGTTTCTGCTGGCAGAAATGCATGGGTCCCCACAAATGCAAAGTTCCACATTGTGCGTTTTTCTGGATACATGTCCAGGCTATAGGTATAAACAAACCAATCAGTGCACTAAAAAGGCATGTTCTACAAACTGTGTGAATTTCATCCAATTCGAACATTGTTTAATAATTTGACCCATTTTACAGGCTAGCAGGGTAACTGATGGTGTTATGGAGTCAAACAAAGAAATCGATGCACCATAATGACATGTTCTTCAAACTCTGTAAAATTCATCCAATTTGACCATTGTTCATAATTTGACCCAATTTAGAGGGCTAGTGGGGTAACCATTGGGGCTATGGTGTAAACAAAGAAATCGATGCACCACAATGGCATGTTTTACAAACTCTGTAAAATTCATCCAATTTGACCAATGTTCATAATTTGACCCAATTTAGGGGGCTAGTGGGGTAACCATTGGGGCTATGGTGTCAAATTATTAATTCGATGCACCACAATGGCGTGTTCTACAGACTGTGTAAATTTCATCCAAATTAGACATTGTTCAATAATTTGACCCACTTTACGGGGCCAACAGGGTAACTAATGGGGTATGGGGTCAAACAAAGAAATCGGTGCATCACAATGGCATGTTCTACAAACTGTGTAAATTTTAACAAATTCCAACAATGTTTAAAAATTTGACCCATTTTTGGGGGCTAGCAGGGTGACCATGGGGTTGTGGAGTTAAATGCAACTGATGACGCGTTGCCATAACCATACCTACCAGCTGTAAATTTTCATTCAAAGCCACCAAACGATTATTTCCCCCTGTTTATATCAACATGTTTATATCAACATAGTCCATGTATGTTTTGCTTTCCATTGTGTCCTAGCTTGTTTGTACTTACTATGATGTTGTGAAGGACCTGGTGGATTTCTTCTCGGCTGAACTTGCAGTGATTGGTCGCCTACATATAAAAGCCAAATGTATAATCAGCAGGAGATTATTAGGGCATGGTCAGTTTAAAATTTGATGCAAAGAATTTGAACAAAAAGTAAAGAATACCTTTTTGAATCTAAATAATTTCTGCCAAATCTAATCCCAATGTCGAAAGCATGATTTCAACCCCATGGCCACGCTAACCAATATACGTGCAGTGACGTTTGGCCGAGTTGCAGCAAGCCACACAACAACCAAGGCGTTTTTTGTGAAGCGCTCTAAATTCAACAACATTTCTGACTTTGACCAACCAAACATAAGTTTGATGTTACTGTAACCCGAGAATATGTTGGAGGTTGGGAGGTGCGTTTATGATACATCAAACTATAGTTGCTTTGACACAGTGTCTACTGTAATATGATATAGCAAACATATTGAGGTTACCAATGCACAATTACAGCTTATTAATAGCCAGCAATACACCCGACTGGCCATCCTGAAAAATCAATGTTAATGTGTAAAGTAACCATCCCAAAAACCAACTGTTGAGCATTGCGTCACTTGCCTAGTAAACCTGTCTATCACTATCACCAGGCCCGTTTTTGTGTTTGGAGCAAAACAGTCAGGGTTTAAACACATATTTGGGGCTGAAAGTGTAAGTACTTGGATAATCAGGCTGAAATTGTTTTTACCATATATATCTGCGTTTTGAATTAGTATGCCTGAACTTAAGAGCATGTAAACAAAAATATATGCGCAGTTGGGATTGAAAAGGATATAATTAAAGGTAAAGGTATTAAAATAAGAGAATCCAATCAAAAGTAACAAAATACTTTTGAATACTTTGCAATGTACCAACTTTCAAAAGAGAAAACTTTCATACTTTTGTTTATTTTAATTTGGGAGGCCTATGGGTTAACTGGGTTCAAAAGTTACTTCAGATAACCATCTATGATGTGTGCAATTTTTTTCATCCTAAAAGGGGCCCATAATAATTTCACCACCTGTTTGGCAAGTGTTAAACACAGTTAAGTGGTCGCTTTCCAATCTATCCATCCTATTTCTGCTTTACCTTGACGTTGTAAAAGCTGTGGAGGATTTTCTCTTGGCGGAACTTGAGGTGGTTGGATGTTTTTCAGCACTATACATGGATATATTATTTGAGTGCTCATAATCAATTTACCAAAAATATTCTACTTTCCAACCCAAAAGATTTTTGTAAATCAAACTTTTTATCTATTTTTCCCAAAGTTTGTGGCATTGTGATGTTAAACTGACTGTTAGCTGGGTCAGCTGAAGGATTTCCCCCTGTATATATTAGGGATGGGCCAAAACTGCAAGTGTTCTGTTTGGTCAAGCACCGAGCTTCTCACGTTGATGCTCGGTACTCGGTTGAGCACGCTCGGTGTATTGTGACGTCACAAACATTCCTATTTACACTGTAGTTTTTTTACTTTTTCAAGGTCCCTTATCTAGCCACTAGGGTCATTTTTAAGCTCTAGAGGTCCCTTCTGCATAACATGTTAGGCAAGCCAACACTAAGTGAAACACCCATATTTTGAGTAACAACAGCAGCCCACAAAGACTCTTGATGCCAAGAAATATGCCCACACTCTTTAAACATTCTGTTGTGATAACAAACCTGTTGGTCACTCGCCCATTGCATTATTGTGCAACAAGCAAGTAATCAATTCGTAGCGCGGTTTCGCAGTAATTGAATAGTTTAAANAAGTAATCAATTCGTAGTGCGGTTTCGCAGTAATTGAATAGTTTAAAATTTAGTTTAGAATAAATTTGAAATTTTTGTTTAATGCTCGGCCTAATTCATGTGACTGCTCAGCCGAGCTTCGAGCATCAAAAACTGCGATGCTCGGTGCCGAGTACTCGGGTTCTGGCTCGGTTCGGCGCATCCCTAGTATATATGAACATAAGTAAGTTAGGCATATGTGGTAAAAAAAGGGCAACAAAATTATCATCAGCAATCCCTGCTTTTCATTGTTTTTGTTCTTGTCTTGTTGCAAAACTCCCAGCGTTTTTTCAATTGTACTTACTTCGATGTTGTGAAGGACCTGGTGGTATTTTTCTTGGCTGAACTTGGAGTGATTGGTCGCCTACATACAAAAGCCAAATGTATAATCAGCAGGAGATCATTAGGGCATGGTCAGTTTAAAATTTGATACAAAGAATTTGAATTAAAAGTAAAAAACAGCTTTCTGAATCTAAATTATAACCTTTGGCCGAGTCGCAGCAAACTGCACAACAAACTTTATACAGCCAATTTTTGCTTTCCGACATATTTTTTGTGATGCGCAATAAATTTAACAATGTTTCTGCCCTTGACCAACCAAATTTTTGTCGTAAAACATGCCAATAACTCACTAGGCATTGGGAGTTCGGAGGTTGCATTTACAATGACCAAATTATATAGTAATGATCTATACCGACCATACAGCTGCAAAGTAGCAGAATTAATGATAAAAGTGATTAAATAAAGTTGCTGTGACACATTATCTTCTGCATTGCCATTCAGCAAGTGTTATGAGGTTACCACATTGCAATTACAGCCTAAAAAAAATAGTAAATCTGTGGGTTTCCATTGGTCTACCTCACCCGTACTTACTGAATGCAAACTGAGCAATTTTCCTTTGCTTTTGGCATTTTCGTATTTAGACAAAAAGTTTAAAAAAGTAACCCTGACCCATTGACTTATACTGTTAATCCCTGTTTCTAAAGTGCTTTATTTCAGATATACTTAGCAGGAACAGGTGGACCCACACATTACAGTTTAGCCACACTTTTGAAACTTGTCTTTGTTATCCGATAGCTTAAAATTTTTGAGCCAAATGTGTAACCATCAATCAAATGAAATAGTTGCACCACTTTTTAGCAGGTTTGAAAGTAAACACAATTTGAGTTTTTGCTTTCCATTGTTTTCAGCTTGTTTGTACTTACTTCGATGTTGTGAAGGCCCTGGTGGATTTTCTCTCGGCTGAACTTGGAGTGGTTGCTTGCCTACATATAAAAACCAAATGTATAACCACCAGGAGATTATTTAGGCATGCCTAGCGGGGTAACAACTGGGCCTGTGGGGTTTACCGAAGTAATTAATGCACCACAATGCCATGTTCTACAAACTGTGTAAATTTCAACAAATAAGAACATCATTTAATAATTTGACCCAATTTAGGGGGCTAGCGGGGTAACCACTGGGATTGTGGGGTTTAACAAAGAAACTGATGCACTACAATGGCATGTTCTAAAAACTGTGTAAATTTCAATATAGTAGAACATCATTTAATAATTTGACCCAATTTAGGGGGCTATCAGGGTGACCACGGGGTTGTGGGGTTAAAAGAAACTAATGACCCGTTGCCATAACCGTACCTACCAGTTGTAAATTTTCATCCAAATCCAACGAACGATTATTTCACCCGGTTTATTTCAACATGGGATAGTCCATGTGTTGGTCAACTTGTATGCTCAATTAGGCAATAAAAATAACAAGCATGCTTAATTTCAGTTTCATTAAAAGTAAATCTGCAGGTTTTCATTGGTCTACCTTATCTATACTTATTAAATGCAAATTGAGCAATTTCTTTGCTTGTGGCCTTTCAGTTGTGTCAAAAAGTAAACAAAAGCAACCCAGGCCCATTGAATTATACTGTTAACCCCCCTGTTTCCAAAGCGTTTTAGACAGACTTAAAAACAACGAGTGGACCCACACATTACAGTTTAGCCGCACTTTTGAAACTTGTATTTGTTATCCAACAGCTTAACTTAAAAGTTTTTGTGCCAAATGTGTAACCATCAATAGAATAGTTGCACCACTTTTTAGCAGGTTTGAAAGTAAACACAATTTTAATTTTTGCTTTCCATTGTTTTTTACTTGGTTATACTTACTACGATGTTGTGAAGGCTCTGGTGGATTTCTTCTTGGCTGAACTTGCAGTAATTGGTCACCTACATATAAAAGACAAATATATAACCACCAGGAGGACATTAAGGCATGCCTAGCGGGGTAACAACTGGGCCTGTGGGGTTTACCGAAGTAATTAATGCACCACAATGGCATGTTCTACAAACTGTGTAAATTTCACAAATTAGAACAACATTTAGGAATTTGACCCAATTTAGGGGGCTAGAAGGGTGGCCATGGGGTTGTGGGGTTAAATGCAACTAATGAGGCGTTGCCATAACTGTACCTACCAGCTGTAAATTTTCATTCAAATCCAACGAACGATTATTTCCCCCGGTTTATATCAACGTGGGATAGTCCAAGTGTTGGTTAACTTGTATGCTCAATTAGACGAAAAAAATAACAAGCATGCTTAATTCAAGTTTCATAAAGGTAAATCTGTAGGTTTCCATTGGTCTACCTTACCTATACTTATTAAAAGGCATTTTAGTTGAGTCAAAAAGTAAACAAAAGTAACCCTGACCCATTGACTTATACTGTTAACTCCCTGTTTCCAAAGTGTTTCAAATATTCTGAAAAACAACGAGTGGACCCACACATTACAGTTTAGCTACAGTTTTGAAAGTTTTCTTTGTTATTCAACAGCTTAACTGAAACATTTTTGAGCCAAATGTGAAACCATCAATGGAATAGTTGCTTTTTAGCAGGTTTAAATGTAAACACAATTAAAATTTTTGCTTTTCATTGTTTTTTGCTTGTTTGTACTTACTGCGATGTTGTGAAGGCTCTGGTGGATTTCTTCTTGGCTGAACTTGGAGTGATTTGTCGCCTACATATAAAATCCAAGTGTATAACCACCAGGTGACTATTAGGGCTTGGTCAGTTTGAAATTTGGTACAAAGAATTTGAATTAAAAGTAAAAAACAGCTTTCCAAATCTAAATCATAACCTTTGGCCGAGTTGCAGCAAACTGCACAACAAACTTTATACAGCCAATTTTTTGTTTTCCGACACATTTTTTGTGATGAGCAATAAATGTAACAATGTTTCTGCCCTTGACCAACCAAATTTAAGTTTGATACTACTGTACCACGAGAGTCTGTTTTATAAGTAAAGCAATGGTGAGAAATCGGATGCTGGGTTGTGTCTGTTGTAAAACATGCCAATGACTCACTAGGCATTGAGAGTGCGGAGGTTGCATTTACAATGAACAAAATTATAAAGTAATGATCTATACCGACCATACAGCTGCAAAGTAGCAGGATTATTGATAAAAGTGATGAAATAAAGTTGCTGTGACACATTGTCTTCTGCATTGCGATTCAGCAAGTGTTATGAGGTTACCACTTTGCAATCACAGCCTAAAAAAAATTAAATCTGCAGGTTTCCATTGGTTTACCTCAATGGCATGTTCTACAAACTGTGTAAATTTTAACAAATTAGAACATCATTTAATAATTTGACCCAATTTAGGGGGCTAGTGGGGTAACCACTGGGACTGTGGGGTTTAATAAAGAAATTGATGCACCACAATGGCGTGTTCTATAAACTGTGTAAATTTCCACAAATCAGGACATCATTTAATAATTTGACCCAATTTAGGGGGCTAGCAGGGTGACCATGGGGTTGTGGGGTTAAATGCAACTAATGAAGCGTTGTCATAACCGTACTTACCAGCTGTAAATTTTCTGTCAAATCCACCAAACGATTATTTCCCCCTGTTTATATCAACATTCGATAGTCCATGTGTTGGACAACTTGTATGATCAATTAGGCAACAAATATGACAAGCATGCTTAAATTAAGTTTTATTAAAAGTAAATCTGCAGGTTTCCATTGGTCTACCTTATTTATACTTATTAAAAGCAAATTGAGCAATTTCTTTGCTTGGGATTTCAGTTGAGTCAAAAAGTAAACAAAAGTAACCCTGGCCCATTGACTTATACTGTTAACTCCCTGTTTCCAAACTGTTTCAGATATTCTGTGGACCAACACATTTCAGTTTAACCACACTTTTGAAAGTTATCTTTGTTATCCAACAGCTAAACTGGGAAGTTTTTGAGCCAAATGTGTAACCACTAGGGCCCCATAGTAAGTTGGTGACAACCCCCGACTTGAACCACCTCATACTCTGTCTAACCTAACTTCATTTTTACTTGTAACTCTCTATTCACAGAAATTTCTCGTTTGTTGTGTTTGCAAGCATGCAAAACGTTTTACTATTTTGGGCCTAGCGGGGTAACCACTGGGGCTATAGGGTTAAACTAAACTCATGACACACCGAATTCACCATATCTACCAGTTTTTGGAATCCAAATCATTTTCTGGCAAAATCCCAAATTCAAAAGCCATGATTTAAACCCCACAGCCACACTAACCAATATAACTGCAGTGACCTTTGGCAGAGTGTCAGAAATCCCACAAAAAACTCTATACGACCCTTTCCAACGCATTTTTTTGTGATGGGCTCTAAATTCAACAACGACGTTTCTGGTTTTAACCAACCTATTTTAAGTTTGATGATACTGTATCCCGAGAGTTCGTTTCAGAAGTATAGCAATGGTGTAAAATAGGCCGCTGGAGTATGTCTGTGAAACATGCCAATAACTCACTACATGCTGTGTTGCATTTATGATTCACAAAACTATATAGTAATGATCTATACTGGCCATATGGCAGCGAAGTAGCAGGACTAAAAATAAAAATGACTCAATAAAGTTGCTGTGATACAGTGTCTTCTATAATATGATATAGCAAACAAATTGAAGTTACAACTGCACAATTACAGCTTAATAATAGCCAGCGAAACACCCACCTGGCTGCCCTAAAAAAAATCTATGTTAATGAGTTAAGTAGCCACCACATAAACCAACCGCTAAGTGATGCATGACTTAGCTTGTAAAATTGTCTATCTACAGAACAGTCAGCGTTTCAACACACATTTGGGGCTGTAAGGGTAACTACTTGGATGATCAGGTTGAAATTTTAAACAATCCATGTGTAGCACCACATATAACAACGTCTTGATTTAGTATGCCTGAACTTAAGGGCATGCAAACAAAAAATGCAGATTTGGGATTAAAAAGGTGAAAAATAGCTGAATCCAATCAAAATACTTTAAAATAGTTTCCATTGTAGCAACTTTCGAAATAGGAAACTTCTAGGTGACTTACTTTATTAAATATTGTTGTTTATTGTAATTTGGGGGCTGTGGGTTAACTGATGGGTCAACTGGGGTCAAAAGTTGCAGTGCTTAACTTTAGATAACCATCTATGATGTGTGCAATTTTTTCTTCCTGAAAACGGCCCCATCTTAATTTCACCACCTGTTTGGCAAGTATTAAACACAGTTAAGTGGTCGCTTTTCAATCTATCCAGCCTATTTCTGCTTACCTTGATATTGGAAAAGCTGTGGTGGATTTTCTCTTGGCTGAACTCGAGGTGGTTGGTCGCTTTCAAGGACTATATGTAAAAAACAACTTTTTATGATAAAATTAAAACAAAACAAAACTTTTTACAACAGAAACTATTGTCCAAATAATTATGCACAAAAAATGTAAAGGTAAACACAGTCTAAGTTTTGCTTCCTACTTTATAAGCTTTTTACTTGACCTGGTGGACTTTTTTGAGGTGGTTGGATGTTTTTTAGCACAATACATGGATATATTATTTTTAGTACTCATAACCGATTTACCAAAAATATTCTACTTTCCAACAACCAAAAAGATTTTTGTAAATAAACAGAATCAAACTTTTTACCTATTTTTTCCACAGTTTTTGGCTCTGTGATGTTTAACTGACTGTTAGCTGGGTCAGCTGAAGGATTTCCCCCTGTAAAAATATAACATAAATAAGTAATTAATATGAGGTAAAAATAAAGGGCGATAGCATGATCATTGGCAATCATAGGCGTCGATTACCGGGGTGGCAGGGATGATGGCCACCCCACTGGAAAATTCTACGGTGGTGGCTATTATAAAAATTCTTTGCTGGTAGCTAAAAATTCTAACACCTAAAAATTTCTAATTCTATTGTTGCTTTTGAACCGATAATTTTGGTGATAACAGAGGGTATAATATCGCTACAAACCAACGGGTGTACGTTGCATAATTTTATCACATGTCAGACCACTTGGATTTGATCATTTTGCCACCACACACAAAAAAATTAGCTAAAAAATTTACGCCTATGTTGGCAATCCCTCCATTTCATTGTTTTTGTACAAATCCCTGCGTTTTTGTAAATTGTACTTACCTTGATGTTGCGAAGGCTCTGGATAATCTTGATGTGGTAGGATGATGTTCCTGGAAAACTCTCCAGTGCCAGGATTGAACTGGTGAAGTGGAACAGTTGGATTGTGATTGGCTGCTGGATGTTTAATATCCATTTCCTTGACAGCATCTGTGACTTGTTGTGAAATCAAAGCTGGGTCTTGTGTGGCAAGATGTTCCTGGAGACCATCTCGAACTTCCAGCATATCTGGGCGCTGAGCAGGATTCTAATGCCAACATCTGGTCATCAATAACTCGATCATCACAACTATTGCTCTGTCGTTGTCATCGCACAAGTCCTTCAATTCCTGGATTGCTTCACAGTTGGGTCGGACTCCTCGTTCAATCATTTGCC
>QXVZ01032583.1:0-18373 GCA_008931825.1 Phallusia fumigata
CAGGAAAAGCTGAATACTACTGTACATAGAATTATAGGAACAAAGCACTAAAACTAATTGCACATAAATGTTTAGGATTTTAATATTTTGGCCTAGTGTGCTGAATTATTATCTCTCTTTGGTGTTTGTGGCAGAATTCTGTTCTTAAAGTCAAAGTAAGGCCATGATAATGCCTTGTTTAATCAGGCACCAGATTTGCTAAGATCCATTTAAGTATGTTGTACAATTATGTTAAGTCTTTGGTACTTACTTTGAAAAGTTTTCTTTGTTTCTTCTCAACAACAACTAGGTCCTTTTTCAGTCTATATAGTTCTATCTTTCATGATGGTCAACACTAATGTTTGAATGTAATTGAAAACTAGCCCAACACACAAAAAATCAAGGAACTAGGATAAGGGAAAACATATTTTGCCAATGTCTATATTCCTACTAACTGACTGGTTTCAAAACACATTTCAAATAATCCCATACTAACCCTAAATTTGTGTTCATTAAAAAATATATGTCAGGTTGGAGAAATACATAAAGCTCAAAAGTTGTAAACAAACTTACTTACAAAATATTCTTCATCTAACCGGCATTCACGTACTTTCTCTCAACTCAGCTTCGTCTATCTTAAATTTATGTAAACAACCCCTTAAATGTCTAACTTCTGCTGCAATCTCTATACGTAAGCAATTTATAACACCAAAACCAGAAAACAGGTGCCTATGCAGCTGATAACGCAAGTACCAGACAACACACTCCCTCAAAACGCCACTTTTCGAAAAGCCACCTTTCGATTAGACCACCTCCCGAGGAGGTCCGGAAAAAAGCCACCTTTTTGGCGAAAAATTGGCCACAGTGACCAAAAAGAGGGCCAGGCCACCTTTTTGGTCACCTTTGAAGTGGCCATGTAAACTCCTCGCAAAAAAACGATAATTATTTCTTACCTTGGTCTGCATATCAAACTTGAGTCGTTCCATCTGTTTCATCACCTCGTCACGTGACTGCGAATTGACCACTGGAGGGCAGGATGACGAGCGAACAATAGGTTTTCGTTCTTTTGTGTTTCCGGTTAAACTCGTTTGGAGGTTCGTTAGGAGACCAAAACCGGCTTAAACCGCTTTAAATAGGATGGTTCAAGCATAAAGCACCAAAAAATCGAATTTTTCTTCCAATGTTTGACCGCACAAAACCGAAAAATAATCAAGGCTATGGCCTTGGTGTTTTTTGGAAACTTGAAAAATGCGACAAAAACCGCAAAAAAATCGAATTATTCTTCCATTTTTTTACTGCCCTAAACCGAAAAATGACCAAAGCTGTAGCCGTTAGGAGGCAAAAACTGGCTCAAACAGGTTTGAAACTAATGTGTCAAAAACCCTCAAAATTGTAATTGTTTTTACAATCAAAAAATAGCAAATCCATAATCGTCTGGCCGGTTGAGGGACTGTTTTGTCGGAGAGTCGCTGCTTCACACAGTACCGTTGATTTCAAACGGCTTATAGACCTTCGGCCTCGGTGTCTTGGTGATTATAAAGTAAAAAAGTTTGTAGAGACATACAGTGGCGACAATGGCATTGTATTATAAAGTTGATCAAATCTGTGCACACGCATGCACACACGAGTACACAGACACGATTATGACACTTGGGCAACAGGAACATATTACTTCAAATACTTAACAAGAAAATCTAGCAAAAAATGCTTTTCCAAAAAAAGGGAATACTTTTTAAACTGCCAAGAAAAGCAAGCCTTTTGATGTTTGGGTAAAAATTTCTAAAAGCTGGAGCCTAGTGATTTTTAAATATAATTTGGCCAAAAAATTGGTGGATCTTTACTTAAGTGCTTTATAAAAGGACTTTACCATTCATTACCTCATTTTTCCCGTTCATTACCTCATGTCCGATACAAAATTGTGTAAACACAATAGCGCCACCTTACGGGTATATTATATAATTTCATGACAAGTTTTCACTGTGTAGTGATTTAATACATGGATGTGGATCATCAGGCAATAGCATAAAAGAAATATTTACAAGAGGTGAACTTAAACGTTAAAGGACATGCTGTCGGGACAGATAAATGCAACTTTGGGTCCTTTTCCGCAATTCTCGTCCCAAAGGAGAGACTGTTGAGACAGACAAATGCAATATATTTGAGTGGGAACAATATTTTTGAAAGTTAACCTGTAAACAACAAATAAAAGTTTAAGAATTCAAGCGATTTCAACTAAGCCAAAACTCGTTTGTTAAGACCCTTCCTGCAAAAATATACAAGTTGAATATAAGCTCTAAAATATTTGTCCATCATCCAAAAGCAGGAAAGTCCATCATCCATTCAATCCAACTCTGAACCTTGGAAACATCAGTATAAAATCCAGGAAAACGGAATCCAGTAAGTTTGTCGACTTTAGCGCATCCGTAACCGAAACTGACAATTCCAACTTGAATCCAGCACGATTCTGTTGTATTTGGGTCTGTATACTAGCAACATATTCTCGTTATGTTTGTAGAGTTGCGCCCATAGAAAAACCATTTGTTTTTAAAAATTCGTCTCAAACATTTGTCTATACCTCTCGGATTAGAGGTCCGCCGCTATCACCCGTGCAAGCATCAGATACTTCACCAGCAGGGGATTTGGCACAAATCATACGTTCTGTGTATGGTACACGTTCTCCAATCTTTGCCTCCATTTTGTCAACCGCCACATTACATCTAATGACAGATAATTTGTTTAAATTAAGCTGCTGGTAATTTACAGACCGAACTACGCCTGGGTGGCCTTACATTGAGTCAGGTTGGATTTCTTGAGTTGCTTGTTGAAGGTGGTTGGGAAATATTTTGTGCTTCAAATTTGAATAACCGAATCCAGTTACAATCATTGGTGTTCTGCCTTCTTCAGCATAGCGATCGGCGAGCCACTTTCCTGCATGCAAAAAAACGNTATGAGCAGTAATAATGTAAATTTAAAATCCTTTAGTTTTATCAGTGTATGTTATGTTTAAAATAACTTTTTATTGATATTTGGTGCATAAAAGTGACACAATGTCGAAAATGTGGATCGATGAGACTGGATGGGATTCTACAAACGTTTGCGGTTATTTTTGTATGAAAGCAGTTAAGGCGTAACAAATTAACGGTTTTCGTCCTAATGAGAAAAGGTTTGTAATAAGGCTGTGGAGTTTCGCTGCTGCAAAAAGTTTACGCTTGCTGTAAAAAGTTGTCAACTATTTACATCAAGTTTTCATAATAGAAGTTAACATTTTTAAAGAGTCAAACTGTCGGCGCTTTTATTTTTGCTTGTTGCAAGATCTTAAACACTATGTGTGTGAGGTTCATCATTGGGAACGATTATTCCATTTGCTGACCTACAGATATGAGTTTTCGCGAATGTTGCGTAATAATTATAGGCTAGGGTTTTAAGATTTTCAATAGAGAAAGCTACATATAAAATATTGTTAAGATATCAAAAAAATATAACAGCCACACGTCTTGGATTAAAGTATTTGTCCTTTACTACATAGGAAGGATATACATAAAAAGGAATCCAAGTGACGTGCGGATATTCCACACACTTACAAATGCAGGTCGGTAACTCGGCAGACCATCGTCCCATACCGAGGCAAGTGATTGTTTCATTCCGGCTCGGTGCGAAGCCAACATTGCAAATCACACCAACACGGGATCCAAATTCTCGGCGCAATGAACCTAATCCTATGTAACTGAGTTCGCCGTCCAACGGTCGGGCCAAGGTCGGACACTGGTAAGCTAAAAAGCAAGGCAAACCAGATGCACATTCTAAGTGTACAATTACGAAACACATGTATGTCAGATGACTGCAACAAACAATTACCATGTGTGCAGCGAACACCATAAAATCCATCTCTACATTGACAGCTCCCGTCTGCGTGGCATGTTGCCCCGTTCAAACATGGATTAAAGGACTCACAAAAGTCGGACGCTGAAAGCAAAATGAGAGTAAACTGGCACCGACAAAGTATATTTTGCACAGAATCAAGGAAAAGGTTTACTGACACCTGAAATCTTTTTCATGCAACGGTTGTAAGTTTCGAATGACCGTACCACAGGAAATAAGTGTTTTATAATATTCGGTTTTTGTTACACTCAACTTCAATAGCAAATCAACCAAACCGTTTTTGACTGTGAAATGTAGTTGTAATTGATTGGAAGGTTTGGCCTCGTTTTCTGTTTCGGCTCATCAACTTTTCTAAGCCGTTGTAGTGCATATACCTCCTTTTTAATCTTTTCTTTCTGTTATTCCTTATTTGATGCGGTTTGTTACAACTACCCACGAAAACTTATACGAAACAAATATAGTTTAATAAAAACTGCGTTTGCTTACATATTTCGCATTTATTTCCAGCAAATTCTGAAGTGCAACGACAACTACCATCAGAATCACAAGAACCACCGTTCAAACATCCACAGTCTGTCGACAAAAACAAACACAAAGCATTACAGTCATTTAAATGTTTAGGTTGTACGTTCGAAACCCGATTAAAGTCCTAGAAACATACGCCAGGATTCTGCGCTTTGCAAAACTAATGAAATATTTTTTTACCTCCCAAACTTACAACATTTTCTATCAAAAACAAAAAACAACCAGTATTTTATGCTTTGTATTTACAAGCAAGGACAAGCAAATTTAACTCCGGTTCATTTTTCCCGAGGCCTTTAATCGTTTCATTGCAAGATCCAGCCTTTAAAAACTGGTGGATTATTAGGTGCTTAGCAATCCACCCTGGTTGCAAGAAAATTAGTAAAAAAAATAGTAAAACAAAACAAGTTGTTCTGTAATCAAAAAGTTTAAACCCAAATTTAACTTTATCCACAATCGAACGCTTGAATTAACTTACTTCCCTGACATAAAACTTTGTTCGACATTTCGCAAGATGCCTGTTGCCAACATGGCGATTGGACCCAGCGGCGAGTAGAATAGTTGAGAAACGTTTCAACAATCGCTGTTTATAATGCACTAATCATGACAACCACGAAAATTGAAATTTAATGTAATGCCTTTCCGGGCTAATTTTACGTGCAAAATCTTTGATAGGTTTTATTTGCGTAATCCAGGGTAAACCCTTACGATTTCATGAGAAAGAAAGTGACGACATGACAATGGAAGCCTGTATCCTGTTACAAGCGGCATAAAAAAACGGTGTTTAACTATAGGCCTAAAGCGCTTGCTTTACATTGAAAAACAAGTTGTCAAAAAATAAATTTTAACTTTATAAATTAACTTTTTTTTGCGAAAAGCTCAACCAGCGATGTCTGTAGATTCGCGCCAATGACATGGTCATGTAACTTATCCGTATGAAGCATCTATATATAAAAAAGAAAGTTACCCAGCGCAACGTATAATTTTGGGGAAAAAACGCACACTGATTTATATTTAGTAAATCTACTTGCTTAAATTTTGAAAATGATGCCCGAAAATGCACCAGCATGATGCAAAAATAGCAAAAAGGTTATGGTTGTAGAGCAAAACTACTCAATCCTAAAATACCATGCTTTTATCGCAAACATTGACTTAGAGCTTTTTTATGCCAAACATTTTTATAGATTATCTACAGTTGTCAAGTTGATGTGTTTTATTCTACTGGCAAATCTATCCACCAGTTTAAAAATTAAATACCGAAAGTCATTAAAATTAAAAGCGCACGTCAAGAATGTGACTGGATAACAAATTTGTTTAGAAAACGAAACTAAAATCGGAACGTATCGTCACAACTTGGTTGGACTGTTGACCATTCTTCGGATTCCAAACAACGAAGTGAAGTTGTATGACTCAACTTGAAGCCTTGTGAACATGTGAAAGTTACCACTGTGCCCACTGCTGGGTAGAGAAATCTCCAACGAAAGGAAAGCTGCATTTGTCCGTTGGCGACTCTCGTTAGTGGTGGGCACGCTTTTTCTGTGGAAGATGAAAATTGTAAACACCGCATTTTCTCTTGGGTGAGCAAGTTGTATTTGTAATGAGCGTGTAATTCATGCACATTGTTTTTTCGTTTATCTTGTCGTATTTTGACACTTTTCTCTTCGAAGCACTTTGTTTCTTAAGTACTGTTTAAACACACACTCTCTTATTTTTATGTTTAACTTTGTACATTGATTTTTGCACGCACTCCTCTTTCCAACATGTAGTTTTGTATAGATAATTTTTATTATATTTAACTCCCATCAAGTCCCTGTTATTCAACGGTGGACGTGGCTTGGGGATTTTGCCTAATCCAGGTCCAACTTCTGTTATCGACGGACATTGGGCTTTGTTATACAAATGTAATGAAAAGTAAGTATTACATTCGGTTGGTCTCAGTAAAATTTAACACAATTAGTTTAAACTTTCCTAAATTTTAGTAACCATAAAATGATAGATCCCAACCAACACTACGACAGTTTAACCTGAAGTTTCCTTCTCACATTTCTGTAAACTTAGACATACTCGGATTTAAACATACCAATACATCTCGGCTCTTCTCCGACCCATTCACCACTTTGAGAACAAGTTCTAGTATTTTCACTGTGTGGTTTAAATCCCTGGTTACATTTGATATTGACAGACGCTCCTCCGAGATAAGAATCTTGTTGTGGGCTCAAAATACCGTTTTGCACTCTGAAACTTTGACACTCTATCACTGCAAACGAGATTTTACCGGTGTAAGACAATGATAACTACAAGGCTTTAAACATTATGGATATATCGTTGTGTATGTGTTTGTAATTTCGGGACCAAATTGAAAATCTGTGTATTAGAAATTCCCCCTTTTTTCTAGGATTAGGAAGGGCAAAAATATGTTGATTAGCTCAATACAAAAAATAAATTACAAAAAATCCCCTTAAAGCACACATAAAAACAAATTGTTTTTCAATGTAACAACGGCGCCCAAATATAACGACGTCGAGAGAATTTTTGCGTTTTTTGTGGTTTATAGCCTTTGAGAGCAAGCAGGCATTATCAAACTAGGTAAGAAAGAGTTAAGAAAACAATACACACAAGACGTTCCTTAACACAAAAACTGAGTACCAGTAAGAAATTTAAGTAGTACACAACAGTAAATAATGTCGAAATATTACCACAAATATACTGGCTTGTATATTCTTACTGCAAATATTCAAAACTATGATTTGTGTGCATTAAACCAATTACCTCTGCAACTTGGCAGGGTTGTTGACCATTCTTCAGATTCCAAACAACGAAGTGAATATGTATGACTCAACTTGAAGCCTGGTGAACATGTGAAAGTTACCACTGTGCCCACTGGGTAGCTTATTTCCCAAGGAAACGGAGGATCCATTCGTCCGTTGGCGACTCTCGTTAGTGGTGGGCACATTTTTTCTGTGTAAATTAAAAATAGTAAACTCCGATTTGTCTCTATGGAAATTACATTGGATTCATTTCCTTTTGACAACAAAGTAAACATAATAAGTTCGTCTCTAAGCATTTCTTGGATTTCCGTATCCACATGTTGGAGTTCTGTAGGTTTCAAAATCGCATTCCAGGTTGAGTAGCAAAAATAACTGGCAATACTTTGGCACAAAAATCACTGTCCGTAGTGTTTGGGAGTTGTTTTGTGGTCATGTTTTTTTGTGTCATGTTCGGTTTTTCAATTCCTTTACATGCTCTTTATTACACCTATCTATATTCGGACTTTAAGGACCGAATATTTTTACAGCAAAGCATTATGATTTTGCAACGTTTAGCTGTCTGCACGACAAAGCAGTTAAGAGTCAAACAGTAGATCGAATAATCCCTGCCCGCTTCTTCCAATAACTGTTTTAACTTTAACGTTCGATAAACGTACGTGTTCACTTGATATAAATTACAGAATAGGTACAAAAATTACTTCAGTTATTGCAATATCTTTTGGTTTACTGGCAACCTTTCCATATTTATAGAGGAAGCCAAGCAATAATACAGGGTATATATGGTAAAACGCCAGACCCCAAATATTTAACTGTCAAGCAACATATATTTGTTAAAATAGGGACGAGGCACAAAAGTTATTTAACCCGTTTTTGCCACCAGACTTTAGTTTAACGCTTGAGACGTAACGTTTTTGCTTTCTATAGACTACGGAAGAAAATTGACTTTCAAATAAAATTATTTTTGCTTTGTTCTAACATCTAATGGCTTTTCATGGGTTCCTTTCTATGTTTCAGTTTTTATAAGGTGTGAAAGTGTCTGCAAAACTAGGCTACTCACTTATACACTTTGGCTTTGTGCCAGACCATTTTCTGTCACTGCGACAAGTACGAACTGCTTCTCCCCTTAAACCCCAGCCCTCGTTGCAACGGTATTCAGCCTTAGATCCGTATCTCCAGTTTCCGGAACGATAAATGACTCTCCCACTGGGAATACTAGGTAGCGCCCGACACACCGCATCTGTTAATACATGACAAGTAAGGTTGAGGTTGCTTGTTTGAACATGATATTATTTATTTTAGTGGTTTAAGTTTTTGTTCTACGCCTATTGTTAGTTTTACATTTGATGTGATTTACGTGTAAAGATAAAAGCAAATTTATGACCCGATGCAGCCGCGAAACGAAAATAAATGTATCCGAATTTGGTTATATACACTCCTGCTGCTATTTAGACAAGCAGTTTATCATATCCTAACAAGTATTTAGATCAGGGGTGTCCATACTTTTTTAATGGGCGTCAAATTTGAACAGGTCAAGGCGTCCACGGGCCGGCGTTTTTTTTTCCGAAGTTTTAAACCATAAACATTTAGTCTGCCTCTATCTGTCTTTTTCATGACGATAAAAAAGTTTGATGGAAACTTTTTCGTGAAGTCAAAATTAAATCGCTTCAACCCAGAAACTTTGTTAAAAATTTGGCATGCCATTTTTAGCAGTTTGGAACTACAGCCGCGGGCCACGTCAAATGTCGTTGCGAGCCGCATTTGGCCCGCGGGCCGCACTTTGGACACCCCTGATTTAGATCATCACAATCAACCGCCTTTAAGCAGATCCTGATCCATCTAAATTTCGCATAAAAACACCAATGATGTTTTAACACTAATGTAAAGTTGACCCGACTTTCAAAACACTTCTGGTTGATGTTTTGCTTGTATAGGATTAAAAAACCTCACACAAACCCACTTGGATTGAAACAAGACATGCCACAAAGGTCATCACATAGGCACCGCATTCTAGTTCGTCTGCAATCTGTGTCGCTTTCACACGGTTTCCGACATTTTCTGTCCACTTCGACCTCATTTAAGTTTCTGGGACAAGTCCTTTGTAAACAAACTGTGGAAGTAGAAAGGCAGTTTAATATATGCATTCATATTTTCTGGGTGTCATGGTGCCAACCTTTCTGGCCTGCAATTGAGCATTGCAGAGGCAGGCAACATGTTTCATTACAGATAAAAGCAGACGGGTATTAAACCCTTTAATAGGTTACTTACCATTTTTAAAGCCGCAAATTAGGACCCAGAGAACGAACGCTGTTTTCATTTTCTGTTTACTGTTTTATGCAAATAACACTAAAGCGGCTTTTTATTATCAAACAGTAACGTATGTCAGTCTTACAGTCAAAACCTGCAACGTATATTACCTAATTCTGTTAAACGTAAGTTAAATACCGAGAGCAATGCTGATTGTGATCTTAGTGATGATAGTTTTTCGTCCCGGCTGTTAATGATTTTCGTTCAAAACGCAACATAGATTTTGTTAGTAATTGAAGTTAATTTTAAACATCTACATTAAAATTAACCAAATCAAGCTTCCACAACTATCAAAATTCTTTAGGTTATTTGATCACACTAATTAATTGTTCATGCACCACGCCTAAACGCTGCTTTAAGATGTAACATGTTTTCGTGCTTTTTACTCCACAGAAAAATCCTCTATATTCAGCCATTTCGCTTACAACTTCAATAAACAACTGCAAGGCGCCAGTAAGGACACCGTGCGTGCAACGAACAAGACAGGAAGTTGTCAGGTGTATTTGTCGTCGACCGAAAACCATGTACTTAATTGCTAATTAAGTTTTGAGTGCAATGTATTATTTGTCAATTTCAGATTTCCTGGAAAGTCTCAATGCGGGGCTGATATGTCTCTTGCCAATTTGGCTCAGCGACAGCTGAAAAAACTGAACAAAGTCTGGGCCGTATAGGGCTGTCAGATAGCTAGCATTCCAAACCGCAAACTAAATTGTTTCTTTCCTGACGTTTTATGTGCAAAAGTTTACAACAACGGCATTAAACACAACCCCCCTTTGGTAAATTCTTTTCACACTTCTTTTTACACTCACGAATTGCAACCTAAAACTTTTTCTTGTGCTGTGCTTCTCACGGTCTAAACTGATTCTATGACAATAGTATTATGTAACAGTAGATTCTATGAATTCTGGAAATGCATGACATTTGTGAAAAACATGTAGATTTCAGTCATACTAATTTAACCATTAAATACTTCGTGTACTTACTTTGAATATTGATGCAAAACAAACTTTGCTGACACATTTTAATCCAACAGCTACTCTACACTAATATGTTGTGAAGGCAAAGTCAGTGGGACAAGCGACCATGCTCGGGCGGTAATCTTGCAGGCAAGTAATCAATGCAAACGTGCCTCTCGCATAAAACGCACTTCGAAGAATAAAAGCATTGAAACTGCTCTTTGGTAATTTGACTGGTGTTGTCTCATCGCGTAAATGCTTTACTAGGTTTTCTCCGTCCTTTTTATCGGTAGAGTGATTTTGCTTTGTTAAAAGACGCTGTAGCCTCACCACCACTGTGCTAAAACATTTATCGAGTAAAATGTTAGCACTAAATCCTTGACCGATTGTGTACGGCCACGATCGGTTTCTGCTCGTAATTACTCCGTTGTGTTTGTCTAAACGCAATCAATAAGTATTTGAATCGAAATAAACGGTTTCGGTGCAAAATTTACTGTTACAGCAAGTATAAAGTCATAACAAACTGAAGTAAAGTTGAGCGACTCGTTTAGCTATTCTTACTCCAACAGTAGTAGGCTAGTAGTATCCTGTTTCCATGGCCCTTGGTCCGATCGGACTTTTCCGCTTTTTTCGTCCGATCGGACCCAAAAAAGCATGACTTGGCCAAGTTTTCACCGTTTTAGCGGACCTCCTCGTGAGGAGGTCCAATCGGAACTTTTTTGTTTGTCTCGATAGTTGTTGCCGGCGCCTGTTTACAGCAGTTTGGTGGAAATATGACTATTACTGGTAACTTTAAAAGAATTTCTAGAATAAATTTACCGCATGTAAATATTGTAACGGCCGGCTATAGTGATAGGCTGTCACATATGTTTTATGTTTATAGGCATTGAAGTATCAGTTTAACAAGCACAGTGTGGTCAGCTATGTGTTTCTCTTGACCTGAAAAGTACAATTATGTTTTTACAAGCATATGAATCGTAACCAAGATATTGGGGAAAATCAAAAATATGGATGTTTAGCCTATCCTAACTAATAATTTATTCTTGAAATCAACTGTTCCGATATTGTAGTTATCAGCAACTGTTTACAAAACCTATAGTACACAATAACATACATCAAGTTAATGCACGACACGCATTTGACGCTCTCGATTGCCTGCGTTCAGTAACATTGAACCGGAATAGCAATGGAAATAAGTTACATATCCGTGTTGGTCTGATCGGACCGCAATTTGTAATAAGTCCGATCGAACTATAACGGCCATGGAAGCAGGATATTATTAATAACTTGAAAATATTTTGTTGTAAAGTTGTTTCCATAGGTTTGATAATTAAAAACCAGATATTTGGGACAATGTTATCGCCAAACCATGGAACCGGTTGGGTCGAGTAAAATTTAAGTCACCAACTACAATAAGGCAGGTCGACGGGATATAGTTGTTTCACCCACCATAGATAACATTTGAACAAATAAACTTTTTGCCCAAACAAAAACACACGATATTATTTTTGTTGCCAAAAACACACTATATTATTTATAATTGCCCGATTACAAAAAATGAAGTCAGTAAGCAATTTCTCTTGTTGGTTTCATTACTGTTAAACGAGATTTACATTTAAAAAACCAACATCAAAACACAGATTTTGAAAATTCGAACCACTTTCCCCTTGGCCCAGGTAATTAGCTTTTTAGAAGTAGGCTAGATTGTATTAGAGAAAAAGTTGATGGTAAAATCCGGTAAAAACGAACCTGCACAATGCATATTTTTATGAGTGGTTTATGATAAATCGTGATTTGTTATAACATACAAACGCAGAGGCACAAAGAATAAAAATCTGTTTCACCACATTTCCCAATTCAAAACGTACCGTACTGTACAGCACTGTCATCCTTGCTACTACTGCACAAAAAACAAAGCTTACGTTGTGGTGAGGGACTTTCCCTAAAATGTTCCCCGACTGATGCCTCACAACTAGTAATGTCGCGGACAGAAAAATTTGGAAATTTGTCCGCACCGCAAAATTCCAAACTGTTCGCAAACCGCACCAGAACCGCAAATTTTTACAAAAGTTTTGTTTACACCGCACCGCACTGCAAATANTAGAGAAAAAGTTGATGGTAAAATCCGGTAAAAACGAACCTGCACAATGCATATTTTTATGAGTGGTTTATGATAAATCGTGATTTGTTATAACATACAAACGCAGAGGCACAAAGAATAAAAATCTGTTTCACCACATTTCCCAATTCAAAACGTACCGTACTGTACCGTACTGTCATCCTTACTACTACTGCACAAAAAACAAAGCTTACGTTGTGGTGAGGGACTTTCCATAAAATATTCCCCGACTGATGCCTCACAACTTCACAAGTGTGACGTGTGGCAATTTGCAAAACCTCTCATTGAAACCACGTGAGAAATTAACAACAAAATGTCAACAAACCAGCGGATCTGCTACTGGTTGTTCGGCATTGGGTTTGTGGTAAGTGTTTTTTTTTTGTAAAAAGGATTTCTTTTTTCAATGTTAAAGTTGTAGAATAACTGTTTCAACTTTTATCAGGACATTATTTGTTTGGATTATAGAGCAGTGGAGCCTACCCTTTTTTTTAATTTTCGATTTTTTCGTCACGAAAAGCAGGATGCTTTGTAAACAGAAAAACAAATGAAGCAATGCCAATGTTGTAATTTTACCATATATCACAAAAACATATGAACATACATTGTTAAATCAGATACACTTTCATCTACATTGAACAGATACACTTTAAATCATAAAATTACAACCCTGTAGGGTTGTAAATAATTGGGCTATTAGCATTGCACATTGCTCGCTGACTGTAAGTATTTCGTTTGTCTATGGCATTGTAAATGTAAATAACAGATATTGCGTCTATGGCATTGTAAATATAAATAACAGATATTGCATCTAGAGTTGTATAAAACTGATTTGTTACACTTCTTTTTTAACCTTTTGCCTTTCCTTGACTGTATAAATACAGAAATAACAAAGATAGATATGGGAAGCTTGTCTTTTTGGAGGACAAGATATTTTCTGGAAAACAACTTCTCCAAAAAGTTGAATATAGTTATCCCACTTAACAAACCCAAAAAGCAGATCCATAGTATTTGATGGCATTGCACCTTTGATGCAGATTTGGACTATTTAAAATGGGTTAAACTAATGTTTTTCCATAATATATGTTTTCTAAATTTCTTTGGCTTGTCAAACAAATGGCCTTTGTTTGAAAGTAATGCTGTTAGTTGTCATTAATAAAGGGTTTATTAGAAAGAACACATTTGACCGCATAAATTAAAAGTTAAAAGAATAAATGAATAGCATTTTCTGTTTGTTGTGTTGTTCCCTCAATTGTTGTTAGTTTATTTTCTTGTAGGATTTATTTGCAGTCAGTATTGTTTTTCCCCTTGTTCCTCAACATGCAAAGGAATTAGGAGCAAGCCCAAGTCTTATTGGTTTGTTTGGGTCCATTTACGGAGCAATTCAACTATTTTCCAGTCCTGTAATTGTAAGTAACATGTTAGAAACTAAATTAGATCATGTCATATTTTGCAGCTTAAATACAAAAATTGTAACATTATTTTAGGACAAACATTTATCAAAACAAAAAATTGTCTTTGTCATAAAATATTTTTAATGTGAAAAGTTTTGCTTGAAAACAATATTCTGTGCTCAATTTTGAAACTGTCATTTCATTTTGAGAAGATTTATTAAATGTTTAAAACGTTTTGTCCTTTTTTGGCAAGTTTAAGGCCTATACTTTTTGCATCAGGGCCATCTTGGTGATGAACATGGCAGGATAAAAATACTCTTTCTATGCCTCTTGGTGGCAGCTATTGGATACAGTACATCATCTCTATGTATTTATTCTTTGCTACTTCTTTCCGTACTCCGCTTTGTGGCTGGTATCTTCAAGCACACACAAGACCTTTGCAGGTAAATGAATATAATTAATATTATTGTGGTTTGAGCACAGTCATAAGGTACAATTTACATTTTCTTTACGGAATAGTTTCTTAAAAAAAACTGTTTTAATGACTGTTTTTTGATTTTTACATGTAGCTATGCGTCAAATGCAGTGCTAATCCTAAAAATTGTGATTTGGGGATAAAATTTTAATTTTAAAACCTGTTTTCCCATTACCAGAAATTCTACTTCTTTACAGAAATTGTTTGTCAGA
This sequence comes from Phallusia fumigata, assembly GCA_008931825.1. Taxonomy (NCBI): domain Eukaryota; kingdom Metazoa; phylum Chordata; class Ascidiacea; order Phlebobranchia; family Ascidiidae; genus Phallusia; species Phallusia fumigata. The sequence continues at coordinate 14,606 of QXVZ01032583.1, forward strand.
TTATTCTCCTGTGGGAGAGAAGACCAGATCAGTGAGTCAGTTTAATGCACTATCAAATGTTGGATTTATCATTGGACCATCAATTTCTGGTCTAGTATCAAAATGGCTGGGCCTGGCATCTGCAGTATCTTTGTGCTTTCTTGTGTGTGGAATGCTGTTCATTTTAAATGGTGCCATTGTGTGGTTTGTAATTTGGCCCCTATCCGATCAAGCGACCATTGATAAGGGTATTTCAAGAAAAAGAAACACTGATGAAAAGAAGTTGTGGCACAAAGTAAAGGATATTGATTGGAAGGTATAGCTTACAAACATAATTCGGATGTTTAGCTTATAAACGCAATAAAGTGGCTTTTACTTAATAAACTGTCTTAAGGTTTAGCTTGTTTATAAAAACAAAAACATGTCTGTAAAAATGTTTTTTACAAGGGATATAGATAGGCAAAAAACAGTTGATTCTGTCAAATTTAATGTGTGTCATTTTGACATGCTTAAAAATGTTTTCAAATAATATTGCTCATAGGAATGATAAGTCTATGACTAAATGTAAAACACTGTAAGCCAATAAAATGGGTTACCGACTCAAATTTCTTTGCAGGTACATCGAGGATTGTTTCTTTCTCGGTTTCTGTTTGCCCTTGCTGTCCTACTATACAGATCCTCATTTATCCTTGGTGTCAAGCAGTTGTACTCAGAACTTTCATCAGCAAATGTTGGGTATTTAGTGTCCTACAATGGATTTTTAGGCTTTGTATTCGGAATTATAATTGGATGGGTTTCTGTGCATCGCTTCTATGCTGGAAATGAAGAAAAACTACAGGTATTTTTATTAAATGATAGATAAATACATATTAGTTTCCTCATTGACACAATAATTTACTTTCCTGGAGAACACATCGGGACTCATGGTTCATAATATTCCATGAAGTGTTACTTGGTATCATACTGTTGTAATCTGATAAGCTTTTGTACAGATGCATGCATCAATGATGATCCCCATTGGCTTTTTTGTCATCACCCTGTCTCCAAATATCACTACATTGTTACTTGGCTTGGCATTTCTATCCATCGGTACCACTACCTCCAGAGCATGTGGTGTTGTTCTTACAACCAAGCGGTCAAAACCAGATGAGGTGATGGTTTGTTTTGCATCAATTTTATTTTTTAATACATATATCTCTATTCACATTTGTTACTGGAGTATTTTAAAATATTTTTGGAATACTTTTATTTANAACCAGATGAGGTGATGGTTTGTTTTGCATCAATTTTATTTTTTAATACATATATCTCTATTCACATTTGTTACTGGAGTATTTTAAAATATTTTTGGAATACTTTTATTTACGAAACCTATTTTAAGATTTTTTTCCCAATTTCCTTAGAATTTTTAGCATCTTAGCCGAATCCCAGCAACTAAAATAGAAAATTTGCAAACGTTTCATCCACAGGCAGGGAAACTACTTGGTTTTAGTTCCTCGATGATATCTGTCGCACGCTCCGCAGCTCCTTTAGTGGCGGGAATTGCTCAAGAGTTTTCCTATTCAGCTCCAGCAGTTATATCCCTCAGTATATCGCTGGTTGCCCTGTATGTTTATTATCGAAACGTGTACATGCAACCCAGACCCAAACCTCACGTTCACAGCGACTAAAATTATTTTTTTCGATTTTGCATTGATCAATTTGATTTGGCCAAACCTCAAGGGCTTTTACTTAGCATTGCCCATTGACTTACTTGCTTAAAAAGCGACATAATCGTAAAAACAGTTTTTTCCTTAACCAATTAGCTATCTTATTTATCACTGGGAAAAAGGAAATTTCTTCTGGCACCATGCGCCATTGCTCTATTTCGCAAGTCTGAGTAACGTGTACCTTCAAAAAGTGACACAATGCCTGTCGTACGATTTTCTATGATCCATGACTTTGACCGCTGTTTGTTTTGCTACATGAGATTTTTATCGTAGAGTTTCAGTTTTAAAGAAGTCGTTAACGTTCACGTGAGTCTGAGCAGAATTGACATTCGCGTGCAATTATGGTTGTATTTTTATGTTGGTTCTTGTGCATGCTTGCGAAAAAAGTTTTACCAGATTTTACAGAGATACCAAACTTCTTCACGTCTTTGCTTGTCTTCCAATTGCAAATAGAGAAATGCACGATAGGAATATCCCCAAGTCCATACAATATAACCGTTTGCATTTTAGTTTCAGATAACATTCTGTGTCGCAGTTCTTCAACTTTGTCCTTTCGTAATACCCTCGTTAGATAAACTACTAGAACTTTAAGCTGGTATAAATGAAGCACAAACCGTTAAATGAAGCACAAAGCGCAAAGTCATGTTTGCAGCCGATCATTTTTGCTCCAGCCAGGCGATTTAAAAAAAAATAATTTTTCAAATGCATATTCCAGTAAAAAGTCGCGAAAATCCATTTTTGACCCTTTTTTTCAAAATTTGTCTCAATTTTTTTAGGGGACGCACCGTTGTTTTTTAGGTACAAACGCACGTTTATAGAACAAAAAGGTACGTCGGTGTATGATTTTTCTGCATTAAAAATAATTATAGCATAAACGAAAACACTGCGGCGCACCATAGTATACTCTATGGGCGCACCAAATGCGAAAACATAAATATCGTACACCAATAACCAGAGAAATATAGAAATCATTATTGTAGCTGCATTGTGCACAACTGCACAGGAATAGCGCGCTTAAGTTGCAAAACTGCGAAAGGTGCTGTTACACATTGCAAACAGGTTTGTGTTAAAATGGTTTTTGGCACTCAATAATCTAGACAACATTTTAATATGGAACAGCCGCAAACTTCACTGTTTGACGAAAAGAAAGTGGTGCAGGAGTTCTGTGACTTATTGGAATGTTCAAAAGAATTGTTTAACGGTTTACGGTATGTGTTTGCTAAATTTTACCGAGGTTATTAATGTGCAATGTTACCCTTAAATTTGTAAAAACAAAATTTAGAGGTTATGATTTAATTTATTAACTTTTGCTGCAATAGTCTCTGAGGTTTTGGTTTGTTTACATTTTTTGACAAGTTCATCTGTATCACCTCTTAGGGTTTAGGCCTGGGGGACTCAAATCTTTTGGGGGTCAAGGTACACAAAAACAATGTGGTTAAGGATTAAGTGCTGCACCCCCTCAAAAAAATGTCAATTTGATAACTCCTGTATCTAATAAGAAATAAAATCCTAATGTATGTTATAATTAAACTGCCATGATTGTTAAACCTGACAAGATAAATACATTACTAAGTCAGTGGTTCTTGACCTAAAAGCATGAAAATTACAGAGTGTGTAGAAATAGGTCGTGACCTGAAGATGTTAAAAATTGTAAACAAATATTTATGCTGTTCAAACATTTTTTCTTTGACACATGTAAGAAACACAGCAGATGTGGTGGGATGTGGTTCTTCAAGGTTTTTGGTTGTCCTGGTTACCTATTAGTTGACTCTTTTTTCTCTCTATTTAAGTGTTAAGTGTTGATGTGGTTTTAGGTAAATTTTGAAATACATGAAACTGGGGCACAGTTTGAATCAGGAAACAGGTTATAAGGAAAATGTCTGTACAGGTGCATTGTAACGTTTACTTAATATTGTGGCACAAATGTATAATCTGTATGGGGTCCTCAAAAGCATGTGGTAGATATACAACTGGGGAACTTTTGACCTTGATAGGTATACTAATATTAACATGGGCAGTATGTTTCATGAAATTAATTTACACATACTTCGCTTATGTTTTGTAGTGACTTGCCACAGTA
>QXVZ01032589.1:0-17239 GCA_008931825.1 Phallusia fumigata
GTTAATTTGGTCGCTCGTTTTTACACAGAAACAGATAAAAATCTTGGATAATTTGTTTGTTTGGAAACTATGTAAAAACAAATCAATAAACAGCTTATTCGCTATGTGTAAAATCCGTTTTATTAATTAGAAAAGAATACAAGCATGTAAAGTATGCCAACCACGTGCATTGGGAAAACGTTTTTTTTTACAGAAACAGGTTTTCAGCAATGTTATTTACAAAGGATTAATACTGACATGTAAAAAAAACATGTTTCAAAACATTGATAATCCTTTAAAACTGGCCTGTTTTTAAGAACCAAGATTTAAAACACTGACACTTAAGCGCCACGATTTTCCGAAAAAGTGGTAATGTTTGTATCAGGTGATGGAAAAAAAATAAGTGAATTTAATTGATCTATGTTTTCAATTAACGAATCAAAATTTTCGGCTTCAAAAAAACTTGGATCGTTTTCTTACTGATGTGTGTTTGGCAACAAAGAAAAACCACAAGACCCACTGTGACGTGTTCATAATCTTGCCCCAACTCCTGCGAACTAGCGACAGTTTCGCGTTGAGCGATCCACTGTTCCAAGTCGTCGATTTCACGTGACAAGCGGAAAAGATCGCATCGTTCCCGCAACTTCAGTCTTCTCTCCTCCGCAAGATCCTTCAGTGCAGCGTAAGTTCGGTCAACCTGCTGTTGACGGGCAGCTAGCTGGTCACTGTGGAATTTTAACATTTGTTACGTTCAAGAACGCGTTTACGAACGTAAAAAAAAACAAAAAAAAATGAAAATTTAATTTGAACAACTCTTTGTTGACTAAAACGTGGGAACAAACTCATGGAAACAAAAAACTAAATATTTGGGGTTAAAAAGGTAAAAATGGGTGAATCCAAACTAAAGCCTGAAAACCATTTAAAATACTTTGCACTGTATTAACCATAAAAGTAAAAAACCCAATGTGACTTAATTTTCGAAATATTGCTGTTTTAAAAATTTTACATTTTGGCCTATGGGTGAACCGATGGGTCAGTTGGGGTAAAAAGTGCACAACTTCAGATACACATCTATACAAAATTCTCTACAATGACATTTCTTTTAAAATATCCTTCTAAACTTCTTTTTCTATAACACTTACAACACTTGCGTTCAGCGCTTAGGAACACCAAAGCACGACAGAAAAAGCAACTCATAATAAATCCTCACGTAAAATACACGAACACGCACTTCAAACACAAACATACAAACTCCAAACAACTTTTGCCGCTTGGTGACAGCAAACTAACCTTTCCGGGTGTTCGGAGCTGACCAGATCCCGGCAGGTCTTCGATAGTTCCTGAATAGTTTCAGCAAACTCGTCAATACTTTGTTCCTGTGCTTGATGCTTCTTCAACATCTTATTCGCCCCCTGGCCATCCTGTGAACGGAACACAATGAAGTTTTAGATTCACAAATAATGGTTTCAAATATTTGCAGTGAGAACATACGTAGCTAGCGAAAAATTCTATTGATTGCGCTGATTTTAAAAGAAATTTTTTACATTTATCGAGTAAATACTTGCCCTTTTTTATCTTCGATAAGTTTGTTGTTCTAAAATATTTTGGAATTTTGTCAGCGCGATCAAANATTCGCCCCCTGGCCATCCTGTGAACGGAACACAATGAAGTTTTAGATTCACAAATAATGGTTTCAAATATTTGCAGTGAGAACATACGTAGCTAGCGAAAAATTCTATTGATTGCGCTGATTTTAAAAGAAATTTTTTACATTTATCGAGTAAATACTTGCCCTTTTTTATCTTCGATAAGTTTGTTGTTCTAAAATATTTTGGAATTTTGTCAGCGCGATCAAAAGGTTTGGTGGATTTTGAACTATCGCATAACGACAATTCCTCGCTACCTTTGCTTTTTCTTCCGACATCATATAGAGTTCCTGTTCACCCATCCAAGCCACCGCCTCATTCGCATCGAAATAATATTGCTCTGCCTTCTCTGCCTCCACCAAGCGGTCACTGCGGGCGTCGGTTTCGTCGTTAAGTCTGCACGAAAAAGTAAAAAAAAAATTGTCACAGTTAAAACTAGACTGAGTTTAGTGCAATATGATTAATGATTCCGGTGATATTGAAATCACAAATAATTGTCGCACTTAAAGTTTGGCTTACAGCAATTTGATCACCAGGTTACAGCAATTAGTTTGGGTTTCAGAAACATAAGACATAGACTTGAAAAACCACACAATTAAAAACATAACTGCCAGAGAACTTGTACATAGTGAACTGCACTGATGATAACAACAGCGATTGTTAAAGCCTTTAAATCACAATGTATTTAAATCACGCTATATATAAGCTTTCTGGTAGTTATAATTAACAGGAACCTTACTGATATTTTGATGTATGTTAGCAACTTTTTGTCAATTTATGTCACGTCTACGTCACCCACCGTTTCCATTTATCCTGCAGCTCATGACATCTGTCGTTGATCCGATCAACATACGGGCTCTCCTCTGTCGCCATCCCCATTCCTCTCTCACACACTTCATCAACTATCGGTTCGTGCCCGGATATTTCACTTTTCAGAGCCTGGAGACGGAGAGAAAAGGAAGAGATTTAATCGCAACTAAAAATAAAACGCTTTTTTCCCAAACAAGTTGAATAAACTCATGGAAATGATTATCTCACAGGATTTTGGCTGCCAAAAAGCTTTTTATTATTTTTGCTTAAAAAAATCTTCCTATTGAGAAAGAACCAACAAAAATATCCAGCATCTAGCAAATAACGTTCACCACCAGATATCAGCAGTATTTTAATAACATAAACATATATTTATAATGTAGAAAGCAGTTCCCAAACCTGGTGTTGTTTCTGCAGTGCTTGAACACCTTGTAAGCTGTTCCCGTGTTCTTGTGAAGTTGCCTGCGGAATTTTTTCGTCGATCCACAATTTCTCATCTTCAACATCCCTGCAAGAATGACAACAGAGGTAATTGCCAACTGTGCCCGGTTAAATTACATTCTAAAATATGGTTTGATGTTCATAAACGGAAAAGCATTACAACTACTGAAACTGGAATGATGCATAACAATGTAAATGGCAAGTGTGAACAAATATTAAGCTTAATATTTCCTAACAAGATTTGGAAATCTACGGTCTGCAGGCAAAAATCAGGTTTTAGCTTCATATGCTGACCTGACAAATGCATTTTCTTCTGTGCATTCACACTGTGTTAGTCTGTAACTTTTTATCACTAAAACTTTGTTTGAAATGTAAGAACAGCTATAAAGTACTTAACACGTAAAGGATTTGAAACTAAACACAAACTAAATGTGAAAGTTTTTTGCCTTGGAAGTGACGTCACTGAAGATGAGTTCTAAAACAAATCCTATCATAAAAGCCGAGCATTTAAAACATATGCGACCGAACGTCTCTGTATTTAGTGACAAAAAATATCGACAAATACAATCTGTGTTCAAGTTTTCGTATCAACCAACATTACAACTCACGAAACAAACCACACCATGGAGATGCAGGAAACCTTAACACTTACCTGAAGAACTGATGAAGACGTTTACTCGCATCCAGATCCTCCTCCCTCTTGCCGAGGAGGACATCCAAGTTGTTGATCTTGTCCTTAATGGAGTTTCGGGTGCCATCCATCTCATCAAAGTCGCCATCGCCTTCTGATTGGAGGACATCCACTGAAAATAGAGGAGTCGCATTACTTTATGGGAGATGCTGGTAATATTTCTATACAATGTAGTTAGGTAGGCACAAGAAGAGTTTCAAATCCTTAAAATTCTAAGTCCTTGAATCGAAATAGGCGATTTTTATCAACTTTCTAAATTAAACTAAATTAAAGCAGCTTAATAAAAATCACAATTGCCAGAGTGCTTTTATGTAGTGAATACATGGTAATGCACCGCTTAGCATCTCATCATTATGTAGTGATGATGACAACAGCGTTTGTTGGAATGTTTTCAATAAAAAGATAAAGACCCATAATTTATCAAAAAGCCATGTTAAATATATTTTCTTTTATTTCTACCTTGACTGCCAAGCTCATCAACTTCCTGCTTTCTGATTTCAATCTCATCCTTATAATCAGCCTGGTTCTTCAGCAAAACGTTAACACTTGCCAAATCTTTCCCCACATCGTCAGACTTCAGTTGTTGTTCCATCTGGTTTGCGAACTTGTCAAGTTCCTCGCAAGTCTGAACAAAACAAACAACAAATTAATATGGGGCAGATATGAAGACAAAATAGTTTGTTGTTGAGAACATTTTTGTGGCTAGTTGGGCGTTATTAATAAACTTACACGGTACATAGTTTTGTAGGGATTTGTCTAAACTGTGTGCAGTGTTTACAAAAATGAAAATGGTCTAAAAGCAAACTTACAACATAAATTTATCTTTGGTATCATCAACGTCCGACGAATTTGCCACTTTTTACAAATGGATTTCTTTTTTAATTTTAAATACACATAAAATTTAAATTGTCACATAATTTCGATATGTATAAGCATTTGAAAATTAAGCTGGCATTTTTACTTTTAATCTTACAAAATTCAGAAATGTTCTTCTAACAAAGCCTACAGCAACACACAGATGATAAGAATTTTTTTAAGCAACACATGACAAGAAGAGTTTACCTGCGAAAACAGTTCAGCTTTGTGAGCTTCGAACAAAGTTTTCTCTTTCTGTTGTGTACAGCTCTCCAACTCCACCCAGTGTTTGCGCAGTTCGTCGAGTCTGCGTTCGATTTCCTCGGTTCGTTCGGGTTTCGCTTGAGCCAGGGAGCTTCCATCCTCCTCCAGACGCTCAAGACGATCTTTGTTGGCGGCGAGCTCAGCTGAAAAGGCCTGTGTGGAAATCAAGTAGTTATTAGAAACACAAGACATGGAATTTAAGAGCACCTTGTTAAAAATATGACTGTCTGAGAGCTTGTATGTAATGAACTGCACTGATGATGACAACAGAAAAGGTAGAAACGTTTGCAGTACAATGTTTTAACAGTATACAAGCTCTCTTGCGGTAAGTAGTTATTAGGCCTTAAACACTGGATTTTAGGCCTTCTAGAGGGTTTGCATTGTTTTACAAAAATGTTTTAGATGCAGTATTTCGTTTGTGTTGTATCACAACTAATGATAATTAAATAAAGAGCGCTTAAATTCGTCTAACTTGATACAAAAATACAACACCACTTAAATTTGGAAACTAAAAAAGTTGACAAAAATTTTCAGTTTCTTTGAAATAAGTTTCCAGTCCAGAAAATAACTCTTGAAAAAAACGTCACAAATGTCCGTATGACGTAACAATAAGATGTTAGAAGTAAATCGATCGTCCGTGCTTTTAAACAGCGGGGAATCCTTCAACACGACAGCACGTGGTAAAATTGCATTACACAGGGCAAGGTTAAGCAGATGAAAGCAACTTGTAGCTTCCACATCCACCAACCTGGTGTTTCTGCCACTTCGAGTGAAGGTTCCTCGCGTCATCGTAAGTCGCATCTTTGGCCGTCAGCATTTTCTCATTCACCCATTCCTTAAGTTCCTCGCAATCCGCGATAAACCTCTGCATCGCCAAGTTCTCCTGCGGAAAAATACGAGTTTACGGGTCATTACGAGTATAGGCCAAAACCAGAGTTATCAAGAGTGTGAACCTGAGTCATTACGAGTTTAAGCTAAAAATATACAAAAGCTTCGTTTAAAAACCCACTAACATCGCTTACAAATCAACAACACAGGAGGCTATAGATTTGATAGTTACACTAGTGTAGAGTACAACTCTTTCCAACAGAGTTTNAAAACAGCACAAAATATCAAAGAAGTATTTACTTCGTGAGATTTCAACCCAACACATTAAAACCTGTTAATGTTCCCAGCAGCGCGCCAGACCGTTCGGCCACCAACCTGTTTGCAATCACGGATAAAGTTCTGATGTTCCAGAGCTTCCTTCAGGAACCGGTTCCGGTTCTCCCACATCTTCTGCAGTTCGTCCCAACCCTGATCAAGAGCTTGCAGCCGTTGACCGAGGAACATATATTGAGCGTCATCCTCTCTGCCTGACGTCACTTGAGCTCCTGTCTTCTTGATACGTTCGTAATCATCCTGTGGTGACCGGTTTAAGATTGAATTGTTTATTTATTTTATTTATCTGAGTTTTGTTTTTCAAATCAACTTTTGAGCACTAAACACGGACCGGTTCATAATTTTTGTCATAAACATACCGGCCAACAATTGGTAAACTAATAACACCAGCAAAAATACGAAAAGAGCGTTTTTAAGGTTAAAAAAAGTCTTTACCAAAGATCCAACTATAATTTATACAAAGGCTTCACTCCAGCTAAGGGGAAATCAACCAATACAATTATTGCAGTGTTGCTTTCCTTACTTTTCGAATAAGCTACAAACTTTTGCACAATTGCGTTCAATTCGATTTAGTAATGCCTATTACTTCGCATTGAATGCATAACACGAAGCTAGTTACTGTTGATACCAATACCAGCTTTACCAATTACCGTCATCTACCCCCTGAATAAACTTTAACAAACATAGTTGTTTCGATAATATAACACGAAGTAATCATTGCAAACAAGAAAAAAATGTTGTTTATCATGGAAACGAAATTCCAAAGCACTGCATTTTTTACCTCGTAGTTGTCAATCTCCAGTTTAATTGCTTGATGTTGTTGCAAAAGTTTCTCGGCTTCAGGTAGTGTTTGCGGCATATCCTCAGATGCTATGGTCGTCTGTGTAGTCGACAGCCAGGCCTGGTGGGCAAAAAAGACGATTAAATTCGAAACAGTCGGGCTTGCAACATGATAATGACAAACTATGGGTTGTAACACCTAAATGCGGAGCATTTTTGATCAAAATAAGCCTCTTTTTTTCTATACTTGTGGATATTATCAGCAATTTTCTTTCACTTACATGACTAAAATTCCCCTTACTTGGCAAAAAAAATTATTTACTCATTAATATTTTTAACTGGGCCCTTTCTGTTTAGAACAGTCCATTACAAAAACAGGCTGCATTTTGTCACAGTGATTATGTAGTGCAATTTTTTTCCAAAATTAAACCTTTAAGTTTAAGTAATTTTACCTGGAAGCGATCCAAGTCACGCAGGAACTTCTGTAGATTTCCAGCTTCGCCGAGTGAATCCTCCCGCTGCCTCAACATATCTCGTAATTCCTTCCAAACTTTTTCCATCTGATCGAACTTTCCCTTGATCTCATCCGCTTCGTCCGGGTGCTCATGGGATAAGCGTTCCGCCTCGTCTCGTAAATCGTCCAATTTCGCCTGATGAGACGTAAAAACGTTTAGATTTTCTGTTGTTACGTATTTGTGTAATGTTTGTCTGCACAATCGGCTTAAATAAATATTAAGTTAAGAGCTTGTTGAACGGCAGTTCAAGTAGTTTGTGTAAAACCGCCATTTTTATTGTAAAAATGTGCATTTTGTGTTTTAGTAAATCTTACACATTTTATTCTTCGTGTATACCTTTCGTTTGTGCAATCGGCTAAATCAATGAATAAATACGAAATTATTAAACTGCAGATTAAATACTTAAGAGTAAAAATTATGTATTTTATAATGTTTTAGTAAATCTACCACACTTCATCACAATAGCATTTCAATTGCTCAAAACATAGTTGAGTGGTTGTCTTTTATTTTCCCAGTTAAAAAATTGTTTTCCAGTTAATAACTCGCATACCTTCAATAAATGTCTACAATTCCCAAATATATTTTTAATCTTCAACGCTTGCCTTAAAAACCCCCCGCTTTTACCTGAATGGCTGCGAGGTCCCTTTCCATACTGGATAGTTTCCTCTGCAGAGCGACGACTCCAGCTAAATCTCGATCGTTCATCGGTTCATCCGGACCACCAGCGCCCGCAAGCACTCTCGCTTTTTCCTTAATCCAACCTTCTGTTTCGTCACATTCGAGTTTGAATCCTTGCAAACCTTTAGCAGACGACAAGACTTCTCGACGTTCATCAAGCAACGCACGAAGAGCATTCCATCTGGTAGCAAAAAAATTCTTAAAAATTCGTATGTTTTTTTCAAATTTTTTTCTCTCTTTTTTTCCAGGAATTTGACCGGTAACCGGTAATACTTTAGCGACTTTCCAGTAACATGTTTTCAAGTGATAAACTTAAAAACATGTGATAAACTTAAAAATACGGAGATTTTGAAGCAGCACCAAACAAGAGACTCGATTAATGAGTTTAAATTTCCAACAATGACGTCACTGACCTCTGGTTCAGGTGGTTTTGCTTGCTGGTGACGTCATCGCTGTTCGGGTGTTCCGCATGAATGAGTTGGCGCGCCAGTTGGTTGACGACCGCCACTTGAGGCGCATGTTTGTTGATTTCCTTCTCGTAACCTTGGCAACAGGAATAAAAATAGCCCAAAAATTTAACAACTCGCTCTCGCCTTAAAAACACTTTAGAACGGTTGATCTCAGCGAAAATCAAGAAAAACATGTGATTTAAATATAATCAAAAATGTTTACCTTCGAATCTGTGCTGCACGAGTTCCATGTCTTCGATATTATCCGGTATAATAAGGGTGGTCAGCACTTGTTCCTTCTCATCTATCCATGCGTGGACAGAGTCCGCTTCGCTGTAGAACTTGTACAGAGATCTACAAAGTGTTACAACTTCAATGTAAACCGATTTGTAAACCATGAATTTATATTGACTGCTTAAGACATCCTTTAGCAAATAATATACAAAACAGCTGAAAGTTTGAATCTGGCAAATGGCGATAGTTTGATTATTAACACAATAAAGAGAGCGTAATATTGTTTAAAAAAGTTAAAATGTTTCTGGGGAAATAATAACGAATATTTGCTAGCGAACAAAACAAACAACAACACGGAGTTTTTAATCATGTCATTTTCTGGTTTAATTAATAACATATCTGCCAGAGAGCTGGTTCATAGCGAATATATTGCAACAAAAACGTTTCGACAATCGCTGTTGTCAGTTTTAGTAGATTCGTAATTTCGTGTCGTGACTACTCCTCAATTTTCTAGTGTTTTATTAAAAGCACAGAAAACACATTGACGAAAGTTGCAACATAAACAACATACCTTGCGTCAATCAGTTTTTCCTTTCGCTGTCTGGCAAATTCGAGCAGCTCCTTATATCTGCTGTTGATGCTTCTCAAACGTTCCTGGACTTCAACAGAATCACGATCTCTCTCAGGTAAAGCGTCAGCCTGGGTGTTGGAGAATAATCAGTTAACCAGTTATGTGTTTAATAAGCACGTTTTGCATTCAGATACACAACACGGGCTTGAAAGGTGGTAGCATGGTTTAAAATATAACCGCCAAGAAGCTTGTAGTGAATACATTGTAATGCAAACGTTGGGCAGAGCTTGTATATTTAGTCAATACATTTATTGCAGATGTTTCACAAATCGTATTGTCAACATATTGCACTGATGATGACAACAGCGACTGTCCAAACGTTTGCAATGAAATGCATTCATTATATACTGTCTGGCAGTTATGTTTTTTAAAAACGAGTACTGTATTGCTCGAAATCCATTCGTATTTTATCACATTACAAGATGCTGATGTCAAAATTTTACATGAAAAAGAATGCGTAGTATCAATGNTGCTACACCCCAAAAAGGTTTTTATTTTCGAACACTATTACCTGATCAAAATTCCCCTGTGGATTTTGGAATTCGGAAGTTTAAAATTCTAGTTTTAAAACTGAGAATCAAGGCACTTAATTGGATTCAAATCTTTTCGAGGTTCTTGACTTCCTAGTTATGGCGTTCGGCATATTATTCGATAAAAAAGAACTTTTTGATTCGATTACGTAACGAATCTCAAGGTTCTATTTACCAATTTATAATTTCCTGGTTATTATTCGATAAAAGGCACCTTGCGATTCGATAAAATTCTAAACACTGAGCTTGTCTAATTAGATCTTAACCGAATCCTGACCTTTTGTTTAGTCAGCAGCGAGTGAACGCTCGTCAAATCACGTCCGTAGTCATCACTCATCATCAACTGCTGCTTCTCCTTCACCCAGGCGAGTTCCTCTGCCATCGACGCGAAGAACAAATGCATGCGACGCGACTCGTCCAACTTCGCTCTTCTATCAGCTGCCATCCTACACAAACTGTCGTATGCGTTGCGAACACGATCCACCCGGTCTTGCACGATGGGCGGGTCACAGGCGATGTAGTCTGTTGGATGGAAGGTTTTAGATTAATGTTGGGTAACGAGTGTTATAAGTCAGGTTTCAAGTCTCTGGTGTTACAAGTGCGAGTTATGTCTTTGAAAACGACGGACTCGAGTCAAGTCAATTCTCTGAAAAAGGCGACTCGAGTCGAGAGAGTGACGCGATTCTCCCCAACACTGGTATAGTTATAAAAAACAAAACTGCGAAAGAACTTGTATGTAGTGAATACGTTGTAATGCAAACGTTTTGACAATCTCTGTTGATATGATCATTGCTTGATGACGAAAATATTAAAACCGTGCGATTTATATACATTCGAGTAAAAAGGTTAATATACTCCCAATCTACGTATGTGTATTGTGTTACTTGGTATAGAGATGTGTTAATCAGGTCGACACGCGCTATTATGGGGTGGTAACCAGATGTTGGTTTTAAAGTTGGACGCAACATATTTTCGACGCCTATCCATGTCGTCTTCCACAATGTATAAGCTTGAGTGTCTCATCCGGGGCCCAACCAAAGATTTTTCAACTCAATGTTTTTCAAGACTGTGAAATATTAGAGCTACCATATTGGAAGCAGAAGAAGTGGAAAACTTGAAACAACTGTTGAACTACGGATTTTCCAGCAGGCCCAAAAATGTGGAATGTTACAACATGAACAACAGTATTGTTGCAATACCCACAAATTAACGACCGGTCATGCAAACATGCTCCTCACAAAATAACTAAATCGTGTCTTTCCATTTAACCTTACAGGATCAAACGTTTGGACAGAATCGATTGCGTGGGCAGCAGTGGTTTACGACAGGGAACGTAGGAATGAAGGCAAATACGCGACGGTAAAAAAGGGGGGAGGCATGATACTGTGGACGACGCTATGTGAAGCGACCTGAGCGTCGGTAAATATTTGCCAACACTGTGTTTAGCGGGATAAGCTAGGGTTGGTGTCTGGTTAATTTGAGCCCATCGCTTTGCTGAGTTGGCTTCATTCAAAAGGAATTTAAAAAATGTTTGGTTTTAAGCTGTGCTACATTGAAAAATGGGTGAATCCAAGAAATGGCAAAAAAACCTTTAACATGACAATTTTTTAAATATGAAATTACGTAGCATTTTACCAATAAAGCCCTTTATAAAAAAAATCTAGGGGCTAGTAGGTCAACTGGGGTAAAAATTTATCATGTGTGCAAATTAAATGACTCTTTCTTAACCAAACAAAAACCAAACCGGCGTTAGAATAAAAAACAGACTTTGATATCACATTACCAACACAAAACTATGCAATTTCGGACATAATTAATTCTGTGTGAATTTTCTTACCGTCCTCAATCGGTTCCATGAATTCTTCGCTCTGACTCTCAATGGCCTTGACGCGGTCAGCGTGCACAGAAATATCTTGCTCAATAAGTGAATGCTTCTGCAACATATCCTCTACCGCCATCAAGTGCTGACCAACCTCCTCCTTCAGCAGTTGGTTCTAGGAACATAATAAATATTTGATGTCAATAAAAGTACAGTTATTCGATAAAATCCAAATTAAAAATGGCACATAACAACTAGGAGTGGACAGATTTTTGTCGAATCCAAATATCAGACCAGATATTGACGTCATTTTACTATCCGGATCCGATCGGATATTGACACTATTAAACTATCCGGACCCGATCGAATATCGACACTATTAAACTATCCGATTCGAATGAAACAATCAGCGGCACCATAAAGCGACATGATTTCACAGAAACGGGCTTAAATCTAAAAACCAGAATCCGACAAGCGGGAATTGATTTTAAACTTTCTGTGAACTTAATCCGCTCATTGTGATGTAATCCCAGCCACTAGAGATGGCTCAGTGGACAAGTAACCATCGATTTTGGCCACTTGAAAGCGCCACGTTTCACCATTGCATAAAAGTTGGTAGGTAACTTAAAATTTGGAAGCTTACATGCACTTCGTCCTTCCAGTCAATAAGCGAAATCATTTCCTGAAACATGAGTTGAAGCCGGTGGTTGAGTTCCAATCTGCTTCGTCGCTTCTTGAGAAGTTCCAGTAGATATTCCCACAACTGCAGTACGTTGTCTTTTCTGTTCAACATGAGCAGGTTATAAGATTATTCTTGTGAGACCCCAAAGCGTGGGTTAATAAAGCTTAAGTCATTCCAGAATTGATTAAAAAGGCATTTTTGTACTGATGATGACAACATTGATTGCAATACAATGTATTCACTACATACAAGTTCTCTGGCAGTTATGTTTCAAATAAAACTGCTCTTCAAGACCGTGTCTTGTGTTAAGGTTTTGTTAAATGTAAAATTCACAAACGCATAACTCGCTTAAAGCCTTGTATGACCACAGTTAGGAAAAGGTCCAAAAAACTAAAACTGCTTTAAGGCGTTTCAATACGCTTACTCATGATAAACAGCCCAGGTAGCAGGTACACAAAAATTTGAGGGCTATCTTCGAAAAAATACCTTGTGCAACACAAAAAATATCTGGTCTGATTTACGAAACAGCTTTTTATCCAATCCACAATAGAGCTCAGCTCGCAATAGCGCCACCTACCGGTCGTTGATGCGCTTGATGTCGTGATAATTTTCTCGCTGGAGTTCGGTTGCCACCGACACGACAACCTGCACTCGCTCCTCGCAAGCTTTCACGTCAGTTTCAACTCCCTCATGTCGCTTCACCGCAGCTTCGACGGCTGGAAGATCGGCTCCGAAGTTGTCCTGCAAAGTTTGTGTGTAAAAACTTCGGGGAAATTTACCGCATGTGAGCCAAGAGTTCTCAACCGGACGGGCGTAATCTCCACTAGAGGGGCGGATTTTGCATTGGCTGGGGGGAGTTTTGTTTAAAAAGTAATTTTGTAGTTGAATATTACATGAATATTACAGTTTGAACAACTTATCAATTGTAACAGCTTTGTTATTTTCTATATATACTGACATAAACATACTGTTTACACTGAGTAGTATATCCATTATATGTTTTTAAAGCAGTTACTCTGGAATAAGGACACGTGTTTCACATTAAAATTTGCACTTGGATAGAGGTCAAAGGTCAGAGGATGAAGGTCAAACCTGCGAGACGAGTTTGAGATTTTCTCCAAGCCAAGTTTCACGCATGGCTGACTTCTGATCAAACTTCTTGGCGAGGTGATCGAGTCGTTCTTGTCGGATGAGCTCGTTGCGGAGGGCGAGTTCTCTTCCGTGTTCCGCCTTTTCCAGTTTTTCCCACGCCTGCAACAACACGGGCGTGAGAACAAGAACAAGATTTTTTTTCAAATAAATTTAAAACTAAAAATTCAAAAAAAAATTTCATAAAGTTTCGATCTGTCAGTCAATTCCTACAAAGCTTAACCACGCAGCTATGTTAAGTTGTTCATGTATAAAACACCGAAAGCATTTGTGTACCTTGATATGTACAGATATTAATTATTCCTTGTGTTCATAAAGTATTAGTGCAATAAAAAGCCGATGACAAAAAAGGATAATACTTTGTCAACATACTACAATTCACCCGAATTCGAGTCAACATATACATGGAAATGTTTGGTAAATCATTTTATATTTAAAACTCTACATTGAAATGTTGGGTATATAAAGTCCAACCTAAGCTACCAAAATTGATTCGTATAAACACAGCTAAGCGGTTAGCCGTTAAATCATCGCACAGAAGAAAGTCACAAACCTTGTTAATATCAGATACAAGTTTGCCCTCCTTGGGTGTGTAAGGTTTCTGGTTGTTGGCTCTCATCTTGCTCTGCAGGGTGAAGAGCAAAACCTCAAGGTTTCCTTTCTCCTCAAACTTGCCAGGTTTCTCCACTGTTCTGTAATTGCTGAACGCTGCCAGCTGTGCGCTCACACCTGCAAAGACGAGTTCGTTACAGCGACTAACGGTTGGTTGCCAATTAAGACCTAATTTGCTTTGCGGGAAATTGATTTTAGGTTGCTGGCTTTTACAATCATTGCATCTAATTGATTTTATTCCTTGCAACAGAGGAAGTGTATACACCTAATTTCAATTTATGTTGCAAGTTCAGTATTTTAAACTTTAAAAGGTCATTCAAGTTTCTTTTCATGATTACAGGGGATTTTTAAAATATTTAGATAAGTTTGGAATACTAAAAACAGATCTGTTCAGTTAATATTTGCGTGCATGATCCAACCCTTTATTGTTTCACTAATGACAACATGAGTTATTGCCGAAACGTTTGATAAATAAAGCATGACGATTTTTACAACAACTATTTGGGCCAGAAGATCTTTAATAAGAATTTGGATAAGTTTTGGTTCCGGTATGGGGAATCACCTGCGAGTGAGTTCGCGAAAGTTCGGTCGTTTAAGATTTCTATGGTCTGTTCAATCCACTCCAGCAGGTCGGAGGCGAGGGTCTCGTATTTCTCAACCATCTTGTTGCTCTCCAGTGCATTGTCGAGAACCTGAAACATGAAAGAAACACACAACAGTTAAAAAAGTTTCGAAACTAATACAAAAATTGGTCCAAAAATCGGAGGTGTTTTACCCCTTGTCTGAATTATTCCTAACCATGCGTCGCGGACCCAAATGTGAAGACTTGACAGATGGATCATGAGTAAATTTTTTTTGTTTAGATTTAGACTAAAGTCTAGTCTACTCTAAAGCAGTTGTGTCTAATAAAAATCAAACCTACGTGGGACATATTTTTGTCAGACCGAACAGTAAACTTTACAGTGATCCAGTGGAGAAGCCCCACATACAAGCTTTAGGGTTAAAACAGTAGGAGGGCATGAGATCTGTTTCTAGAGGTGTGAAAGTCCTGAATCATTAAGGTTGGTTATGTAGATACCTTTAAATCACATCTACAACATTCAACACTTTAAACATGTAATTTAAACAAGAATCGCAATGTTTTTGTTATTTATACATGAAAACAGGGCTAGAAAAAATGCAAATTTCCCAGAAAGCCAACAAAAATTTCCCACCAATTTTCAGCAAATCCCCCAAGTTCCAATATGTAACAGGAATATTAACCTAATAGATGTTACAAAAACAAAAAAATTCCCGTGAGTAGGACTAATTTCCCAGGATGGAGCTTCCCCATTTCCCCACTTTTCCCCACCATGCATGAGAACAACAATTACTTTCTGAAGATTACAGAAGGGGGTGCAAGAACTGGTTAGTGACTTTAAAGTGGTACTGACAAGGAAAAAGGTTAAAAAACCCTGGTTTAAATATACTTGGGGGGCCTAGCAAACACATAAAAACAAAGCAGTGAAAACATGCATCGAAGATGAGACAGTTTTAAGTTTAGCCTGGCTGCCTTTGCCAATGCCATTGCCATGTGAATAAACTTAAGAAACAAACAGTTAACAGGCCACAGAGCATTTCCAAGTTACTTGTGTGTCAAATCAATTTATGTACACATTTTTTAGAGATGGTAATTTGTGGTTACTGTACATGAGATATGAAAATTCCAACCATTCACCAACACATGTTTAACACACCTTTCCAATTCTCTTGCCTTCCACTGCGATGGCCTTCATCTTGGAGAAGTAATGGTAGTAGGTGACAACATAAGTGATGATCGACTTTTCGTCTGGCCTCTCCACCACAATGTCTGCAACATACCAAGTCGTGTTAAAACATGACAAGAGCAAACACAAATCCCAGCATTAGGAACTAAATACAAAACACAGCATTAAACTAGAAGGCTATTGCATGTACACCGTTACCTAATTTAGAACAGTTATATAATTACTACATTATTGTACATTGGGTTCTATAGTCACTTTTAGGAAGAATGTTCCCTTTACAATTAATAAAGCCTTATAAAATCTAAACAATGCAACCAATTAAAATACAAATTAAAACTCATTTTGGAAACATGCTTATTATCCGAGGATTTAGACTGGTTTTGTAGCTTGTCAGTATATTTTAGGTCAATGTGGTTACTTGTTTGCAATTGTATTTTCAAACCCATTTCATACCTTCTGGATCGAGCAGTTTGGCCAGTCCAAGTTGTTGTTCGGCAACATTAAATGCATTCTGCAGATTGTGAAGGGCATTGGACTTCTTCAGGGAGTCGTAGTCAATGAGATCAGGTCTAAAAACAGAAAAGTTACAGATAAAAAGCAGTCTACAGCATTTGGGAGAATCTTCGCCATGAGCAGGGTTCATAACTGCCAGCCAATTTCACTATGGGTATGTTGTCAGTTATCACACAGGGCAAACTGAATTATTTAGTAGAGTGAGAGTCACAGAACGATTTTGGGTTTCACTTTGAATGCTTATTCATCGCACAGGCATGATGTTTAAGGTTTGGTTGAAACAAAAAAGGGCATGAAGTTTACAACTATAGAGCTGACAAAATTATGTCAACTATTGGAAGAGAGAATTTTGAACAAAACATACTTATGCATATTGCTAAATAATCACTTCAACGGGTTTTTTTTTTAAAGAAAAGCATCCAATAAAAAGGCATTCACTTTTTCTAAAACTTGAACCCTCCAGACTTTATCAGACCTCGCGAACTACAACAAACCGTAAACTAAGTTACCCTCTTGGCTTATTTGCATGAATTGCAATTCACTTCCAAAAAGTTTTCGGCAGTTTTATCATTACATCACATATAATTCTCACATTTGCCCATTATAACAAAATGCAGAAAATGGTATCTTGATGATACCTAATGCCTAAAGATAGGCCTATTATACAACCTTTTGGTTGTGAATTGTTGATCAACACAACTTTTTTTTACCTGTGTTTGTGAATGATAGCATTGAAAGCCAATCCATCTCTCCAACTGGTTGTGAAGTTGTGCACGTTGACATTGGAGTAGCCGGCAGTTTTCATCTGGCACCAGAGAAGCAAGGCATCTTTTGCAGATCTCGTTTCTCTGTTGTCCTCAGTTTCCACACTGATGTCTTGAATCTGAACACAAAAACTTGTATTAGTGAACTGCTGCGAAGAAAATCAAATTATTTATGAATCCATAAAAAACTTAAAGTAACTTAGGTTTGTTTACAACATAAAAAGGCAAACTTTTTTTTTTAACTTTTTTTCAATATTTGTATATTTGTCC
>QXVZ01032590.1:4312-23037 GCA_008931825.1 Phallusia fumigata
CTTAGGAAAATGAATGCTGAACTTGTTTTTAGTTGCGCTGATTGTCGAAAAGAGTTGTATCATCTCTTGTTGGCTCTAACAGTTGTTCCATGCCCTAAATATCCAGCTCCTCTTCAATTGGCCCTACCTATCATCAGACATGGTTGTGCACGTGACATGCACATGAATGTGAGATCTTTCTGCATGGAAGCCAGTGCAACTTTGTCTAATATTGTTCGACCACGAATTCCTGCTTTAAACAGGTTCAGTCTGGGCTTATTTTTCTAGTGTATTTTTTGTATTTGTGTGTGGTAACTGTTTAAACTTTTGTAATAAGATTTGTAAGTCTGTTATGTTGATCACTGCCTGTTAGGACAGATCTAAATATGCTTCCAATGTGGTTTGTTTTATCCTAAAAAATTTGTCTTTTTCCTTGAGACCTTACGAACCAACCTAAGATAAAATGCTGTTGGTAAAAATATGCAGAATCTGTCCAACCATTGATGTCATTCGAGGTGTTCAAACATCTGTTGGAACCATAAGTACAGGGGATGAAGAAATGCCTGTGCAGTCAACTTCCTTTGAATCTAATATTTGTGACATCAACGCAGAAACAGAAGCATCGCCTTCTTTACTATTACCTGTTAATAATGGGCCAGGTAATTTTATGTCATAGATCTCCTTTCCTGAATGGGACAAATACTGTTGTCACTCATTATGGGTCCCCTTTCTGATGGGGATACATTGTTTTCACTATGTTTTTTTTTTTTCTTTTTGTCCCCTGCAGCTTGTCCATGCACTTTTGTCATGAAATGTTTGATGGATTTGGATGAAACTTTCACAGCCGGTAGATATGGTCAAGGGGGTGTGTCATGAGTTTAGTTTACCCCATAGCCCCAGTGGTTACCCTGCTACCCCCCTAAAAAGGGTCAAATTACTTCTATCTCCAAATTGAATAAAATTTACTAACTATCTCGAAATTGAATAAAATTTGGACAGTTTGTATAACATGTCATTGTGGTGCAATAATTATTGTTTTTTACCCTATAGTCCCAGCAGTTACCCCACTAGCCCCCTAAAATGGGGCATATTGTTTAACATTCTCCGAATTGTCATAAAATTTGAAGAGTTTCTATAACATATCATTGTGGTGCAGTGATTAATGTGTTTCGTGCTAGAGCTTCAGCAGATACCGCACTAGCCGCCTTAAATGGGTCAAATTAACAAAAAAATGTTTGAATTAGATGAAATATAGACAGTTTGTACAACATGTCATTATGGTGAATTTGTTGCTGTGTTTACCCTATAACCCTGATAGTTAACCAGCCTTTTAAAGATGGTTGGGTCATAGTTACTTGTATTATTAATTCTGTCATTTCATTTTTTAATTTACTTAAAATAAGAAAAAATATCTGCTTCTGTTCTGTACATACATTCATAGTGAATCAATTATTCTACAACTTTGCATGTGTGGGGACCCATGCGTTTTTCCCACCAGAAACAATCATGTTATAAAAAGCTAAAGTAACTATGGGACGCAATGTGAAATGACATGGTAAATATACATGCATATTTAAATGGGGTAATAGTGTATGTGGAATGGCAATATGGTAAGCCACCTTCCTAGTTGTTTCTTAGATATAGCCATGGTGCTGTTTGATCAATTCTTTCACCCAATAGCCTTAGCAGTTCCAAAGCAGTTTCAAACAAAGAAATGTCATTTTCATAGAGGTTTGCACCAGTGGTTATTTAAAATGTTTCAAACTAATAAACATTGGCTGAATAGAATGAAATTTTTTAGATTGTTGGCCTGGTTGTGGTTTGGTATTTGTTTTTTTTTAATCCTGTGGACCCCAGTCGGTCCCCCATTAGTCCGTAGGTTAAATTGTTAAACAAGTTCAAATTGAAAGACATATTTCCAGTTAGTAGTTTGGTCTTTGTGGTTTGTTATTGTTTTTATTCTTAATGGTTACCCTGATAGCCCCAAGTGAGTCAAATTATTGAAATAGCTTAAATAACAAATAGTATGATGGAGTTGAGACAGAATTTGTATTGGCCCACACTGGTGTGTGTAGTTAGTGTTACAAACACTATAGTTTTTGTGAAATGCAGAAATTGCTCGAATATCTTCTACATAAAATGTGTTGTAGTACCTGAAGGTTACAGTTTTGACATGTATTTAAAAAAACACCTCATTAACAACTATATTTGTGTGTGGATCCAAGTGTTACTGCCTGCATTGGTAAAGAAATATCCTCGTTGGTTAACATTCTCAATTACTGTAATTTTTTTCTCACTGAGACTTTTGAGTATAATGGAGTCTTTTTAAACTCACAACTTGAACTGGCTCAATTTGAATCCCATATTTAATTTGTTTTGGAACTAATCAGTTCTACAAAAACTTTACAAACTGTTCCCAACTTTTCTTTTCTCAGAATCTTTGACCCAAACCAGCTATGAGGCAGAATCTCAAGACATTTTAATGCCTGAGACAAACCCAACTCTCATCACAAATCTTACTACTTTAGCAGGTTGGTGCATGTGGAAACTAAACTACTACAAACCACGAACTTGTAAAATATCAACCAAACCGAAACTGTTTAAACATAGTGTTATATGTCTCTTTAAATGTTTATAAAACTGGCACCAACAATTACATTTTGTCTTTCAGGTGTTTTACACTTTTCTGTATTGTGTGCAAGTGCAAACGTTTTAGAGTCCATTCTTGTTTGTAGATTGCACTTCTGTTTCACCGCTAGAGGAATCTCACCAGGTGGCAACAACGAGTGAGTTTGTCCACAATGATTTTGTTGCCGTGCGCGACAATCCTGATAACAACGAAGGTNTCTCTTTAAATGTTTATAAAACTGGCACCAACAATTACATTTTGTCTTTCAGGTGTTTTACACTTTTCTGTATTGTGTGCAAGTGCAAACGTTTTAGAGTCCATTCTTGTTTGTAGATTGCACTTCTGTTTCACCGCTAGAGGAATCTCACCAGGTGGCAACAACGAGTGAGTTTGTCCACAATGATTTTGTTGCCGTGCGCGACAATCCTGATAACAACGAAGGTCAACAGCAGGTCTTTTGTTCTGGTGGGTGTATAATCTAATCACCAATTTTGGCTAAAAAAACAATAAACCTTGTTTCACTATCATTAAATTGCATCATTACCCTACCTACAGTACATTGTTTGTTTGTATATTTTTATCCTCGGTTAAAGGAACAACGTCATATTGCGTGGTGCTCACAATGAGTCCGTCTCATTGGTTACCTGTCCAACTGCACTTTTGTTGATTATTTTAAATAATTTTTCAGAAAGTTTGTGTTTTTAGTTTGGGTCAAGCAATTGGATTCCACGAGTTTGGAGCAATGCCGCTTGAGATTCTTGCTTAAGAAAACAAATGAGACAAAGACAAAATTGGCCCACAACCTAGCGAGTACAAGATTTTTTAAAATAGTTTTTTCGTATTTATTTTTTTAAGATAACTACAGTCCCAGAGGTCAAAAACGGAAACTCGAAAACGACGAATCGCCTACGGTTCCGGAGACTGCCCAAGAAAATCAGCAAAATGAGGCAAGCTGTAGCATTTTTTGTTAGCTTTCCGCAAGTTTGTACGGAACCTATAATGACAACGAGCATTCAGCAAGAACACACTGGGTAGTCATCAAAACAACCAATTTTATTACCGTCCAAAACCAACAGTGTAAATAATAAAGCAGCTGTTTCTTGGTCAGGAACACAATTACATCAAACAGCCTAACTTGGCCTGTGCCTTATTAAAAAGAAATTCTGTCTTTAGTTTCAACAGTCACC
Organism: Phallusia fumigata; assembly: GCA_008931825.1. Lineage (NCBI taxonomy): Eukaryota > Metazoa > Chordata > Ascidiacea > Phlebobranchia > Ascidiidae > Phallusia > Phallusia fumigata. Next base: position 8,108 of record QXVZ01032590.1, read on the forward strand.
GACCGTAAATGGCATGCGATACTTAAAAAAGAGTTTTATTTTCAAGTTTCGGCTCCCGTTTTATTTAAACCGCGGGAAAGTAAACCAACTACTTAATCGGTTCGAGGATCGTAAATCGATGGGAAATCCCAACTCTTACGCCTGTGACAACATACAGGGCCATAGTGGCCTGATAACTTTTGCTTGGCGTGTGGTTACTCACAAGGATGACGTTGGTTTATTAATAACGCCAAACGTGAGTGCCCATGGCTACAAAAAGATGTCGCTACTGTTTTGTCCTTGCTTTTCTTTTGACATGTCTAAACGCGCCACTTTTTTAATAAACGATTTCCACGAATAGTATCTCACATGACTGGATAAAGTCAAGTATTTTAGGGTGGGCAATATTCTAACGTTGAAGTTTCTGTTGTATGACGTACTGAATTATGTCTACACTGGGAGTTGAATTTCAGTTCAACCAGTTTAGAGAATGGCCCGGTTACCTTTGCGGATGTGCTTGGTAGTAATGCATGGAAACTCGCGAACAATTAATTTTTCCGATTGAGATGGATTTTCCTCATTCAAATATTAAACAGTTGCTTTACAAATACAGAACAACTATTAGTATTTTGTAACATACACGTTTACCGAAACGAAATAACAGAATAAACCAAAATGTGTATAGTGTGTCATAATCAGCACTAAAAAAACATCCGTCAGTGTATTGCGTGACACACTTTGAACCGAAAGTTTCGTTCCATTGTTTACGTGTGACACACATTGCACGGAAAGTTTTCGTACAAGTCGCACTTTTAGAGAGTTTTTGCGTCCCCTAAAGAGATCTGTCACGCTTCCCCAAAACCACCCCCGTGCGTCATCACACCTTTTTACTGGACACCGTTTCTACAGGAACTCACTGATGACGTCACAGCAATGTTGAGCGACTTCGTCGATGCGAGTCCGGATGACGACACACCCGGTGGCGACCAGTGAAACGACCTTTGTTGGAACTACCATGTAGCCCCAGACCATCAGTCATCACATTTTAAAAGCTCCGTGATTCACTCTCGGGTCTTGTGTGACCCATTGACGTGCGGATGGGGACTGCTGGATACTGGAATAAGGATCTAGTATGCAAACAACTGCTCGTGACAGTGCGGCTGCGAAAAAGTAAAATATGGTGACCTCTTTGTTTCCTGGTTTAAAGTTGTTCATAAACTTGATGATGGTGTGCTTCAAGTTTTTGAAAAAAAACAATGGGTTTGTCACAAAAGGGTATTTCCTCGGTTTACGAAAATTTTGTGGTATCACAAAACACATGTAGAAACGTGTCCCCCAGCCGTTTGCACAACTTAACTGTTTGCTTTGGAGGCGCAACTCCCACAGTGCCGCTGAATTAGTTTCGACAATAAAAGTGTGTCATATAAATTCATTTGAATACTGTTCAAACACATTTGGCAAAGATTAGGTCTTTATAGGATCAGTGTTTGGTAAACTGGCTTCGTTTAAACTCCAAGGGTTCAGTGAGTCAGCTCTGGGCTTCGGCATAGATTGGGATATACTCGCTGAACGTAGGCCTATACGGATATCTTTTGAATCTAACAAAAGGTTTGTTGAAAGCATGCATAAAACTTTCGGGGTTCAAACAAATTTTAGACCCAAGTGAGGACAAAATACGTTTCGTACATTTAAACAGTTAGAAGCAGTTCTGCATGGAACAGATCGAGTGCAACGCCTATGTTGCACAATCCACTGGGCATTCCCAACCACGCATGCAATTAGCAACCACCTCTGACATACTGTACATCGGTGCATGCGTAGTGGTGTTGATTATGCCCACTGCAAATGACGCAGACTGCGGTGATCGGTTTGTGTGGGCTGATATCATCATTCAGTCATGGACAGCCTGAGATAGATTAGGTTTTTATGCACAAACTGTTGCGAGATCGAAAAGTATATTGTAACAATTGCAGCAAAAATATGCCGCTTGTCAGTCGATTCGAAATTCCCCGGGAGTTTCCGCGTGATATCAACGCTGCGCAAAACCGATAACCTGGCGTCTGGTATTTCGACCGCCCGATATACAACAGCTCTCGACAGTTTGCCTTGCAGCGACGATTTTAACTGCCACGTACTGCTGCCTTAACCATTAAATTGTTTGTGGTTGCCAAACACAGGTGAAAAGTACACAACAGGCAACGAGATAGCCATACGGGTGACCTTATGACTTGCATTGATCAAGAACGTTCATTGTTGATACCTACGTAGGAAAGGTAGTTGTGAGCGCGCCACATTACCCACTTTGGAAAGCTACTTGTAAGTGGACTGCATAGCAGCTTCTGGTAAAAAGTGCAGACAATTTCAGTACGCATTGTGCACTTGGCAAATATTTAAAATAGAAACACATTTTTAACGATGATAGAAAAAAATGTTTCTTTATTTGTTCTTCCTCTTACGGCGGCCGCGTTTCATTGTTTATTGAAGTGGATTGCGATTGTATTATGAGTTAGACTGTGTGGTAATTGCTGAGGTTTTTGTAAATTAGCAAACCCACGATGCGACTTCCTTCTTTAACGTGAGTCATACTTGCTTTGTTCATAATGCAAGACAGTTTCTGTTACTTGGCAGTGATCAAAACTAGTTATAATTAAATGGTGAATGAACGGATATGACGGACAAAGTCAAGCAAAAAATGGTTTACTTGCAAACCTATTACTAGAAAGTGGGGTTTAAGCATTTTCAGACAATGTTGTTTAATTTTAGTTTAGAAGTAATTTGCATATTGTACTGCTACTGGCACAAATAAGTCAGTCTTCATTTGACACAGGAATATGGTTGTTAGCTGTTAACAGTTCAGTTCCATTTTAACTTTGTACCTAATAATAAATTGTACAGGCGAACTTATAATTTTGTCTGTGACTTTTGGACTTGGAACTAGTGTGCAGTATCAGGATGTATCCTTACCATCGTCCAGGCCAGAACAGGCCAGCACCACCACTGCCTCAAAGCCACAGACATGCACCAGCTTACCCACAAACTACTAGACCACCGCCAACTCAAAGTAAGACAAAATTTGTGGCAATTGTTAATTTTTCTCACCTAAAAGATCACAGCTTTTGTTTGAACTGAGGTCATATGGTTCACTTTGCTAAGGTGACTTCAGCGTTCGAATTTTGTTTAAAAATAAATTGCAATTTACCAATTGTAAAGATAGTTTGTTTAAATTTTGTATTTATCACTTTTTCATAGACTATCCACAACAAACATTTCATGAGCCTTCGTTTGATGATGATGAATGGTCTGATTGCTCAGACGATGGACAGGCAAGTTTACATGTGTTATGTACAAGTGCCATCTGAGTTGAATGATAGATGGTAAAAGTGAAAGATTATTATTTACATACCCTTCACAGTCAGAATCCCAGTGTTAAATAAGGTGCTAATGTAAGTTTTTAGTGTTTCCAACTATTACACAAAAAGTTATGGTATATTAAAACAAAGAAAACTTACTGGGTCTAAACAGGTTATGGAGTTGTGTCATTTGTTTTGTTTGACCCCAAAGGTTACGCTGCTTGGCCGAAAGAGTAAAACACTTTTTAAACAATTTATATGCCTGCTCGGATAGGTTCTAACTGCTTGTTTCATTTGAAACTGAAACACATTGTAATTCAAGTTAGGATTGTCACAACCTTATAAAAGCTATCCTGTAGTAGTGGTAAACTTAAAAAAATTCCAAATGGGATAACATTTTAATAGATTTCAAGTTTGTCGATTATGGTGGATCGACTGATTTGTTCTTTTCTTTAGCCCTTGCAATTATCCCACTGAGCCCCAAACTTTTAAACAATGTCCAAATTAGATGAAACTTGGGCTGTTTGTAGAACATGTTTTTGTGATGCATTATTTGCTTTGTTTCACTCAATGTCAACTGTTTACTCACTAGCCCTCAAAGTTTTCAGATTGCACCATAGTTTGTATAATCACTTTTTTATTAAATCAAACAAATTGTATGAACTTTATTAAAAGTTTGCTACTGTTGTAAACTCGGTACCCTAAAATTAATCATAAATGTTTTGGTAACAATCTGACCCAATGTGAAATAAAGTTGCAAATCTATAAGTTGAGTAAGAGTGTGTTTAGATTGGTAATGTGGTGAAATATGGAAGTCATTGTCATTTGGTGCAAGAGTTTTTGATACTGTTGTTTGTAAAATCAAACCAGCATTTTATGTAAACCATGTAGACAATAAACTATTTTCTCTGTTTGCATGCAATTTGCACACTATTTAAAGACATCTGCACACTGACATTTTCTAAAACTTTTGATACATTTTGCCTTTTATGTTGGGACTTTTCACACATTCAGTTTTTTTTTAGCAATACTTTTTAAGCTACATTATGGGCAAACCCGTCTTTATCCTTATCCTTTGTAAATGTGATGGTTTTTGCTGTGTTGTCACATGAAGCAAGTTCAGCAACAATAAGTAAAAATTGTTTTGTAATTTTTAAAATGTATTTTTTTAGAAATCCAGGAAACTTGATCCATTTTTTTTTATTTAGACAACTGCAATATGTTTCATGTGGTGTGGTATGAATTGGTTGCAACTTTATTGTCTACATAATGATTATGTCCCAAATACAAAAAAAGACAGATTAAAATGTATATTAATGAAGAAAAGGTTTAAAACAGGTGGATTATAAATACATAGTTTTAAATGCTTACTAAATTAATATGTAACAAATAATCTTCTTCTAGATTGACCTTCCCTACTCGTCAGCAGCAGGATACAATAGACCAGGTAAAAGTTAGGTAGCTGGATTTGAATATTTTATTAATAAATGTGATGTATATCTATTTCACCCGATGCCCTCTTATTTTTTGCATAGTATTCAGGACAGGTAAATTGAAAGACATGTTTGTCTTCCTAGTTGGCTTAAAATTTAAGTTTAGAAGCATTCTAGGAACAAAAAGAATATACAGCCTATGGGTATCGGTATATACTGGTTATATCCTTAGCAAGATGTGGTAAAATTCACCAGTCAAAAAGGGCCATATGTTGACTCTGATTAGGAGTTGCAATCAATACCTTGGCTTGCAAGATAAACAGGCTTTATTACTTTCACTTTGCTAATCTGTGTTTGTTTTTGAAACAAGTCTCATCTTACCTAAGCGATGTCCTTTTTTCATGGCTTCATGGGAATTTAGGAGTTATCTATTTTTTTATGTCAGTAGTTGCAGTACAGTCCTGGACGAAGTTTGAACAATTTAGACAGTCTCGTATGCAAATTACTGCAGAGAGTGTTTGTTTCATGGTTGTCACTGGCCTGTGGTGCTATTCTTGGGTATTGATAAAACTGAGTCCCTCTTTTCGTCAAACCCTGTGCTTCCTGTTGTCAGACGGATCAGCTCATGACTAAAAAGCATCAAGCTACTTCCTCATTTAACACACAGCCCAAAAGACGTACAGCCATTGTGTATTTTAAGTACTTTCATGTTCAGCAAGCTAGCCAAACATGATGCTGTATAGGAAGGACAGCATGAGGATTTAAATCAATTTGCAATGCCAGTTGAATAGATTGTCAACCAATGTTAGTTTAAAGTGGTATGATATGTGGGTGCCTGTTGTTCATTTTACGTCATTGCCTGGCGCTTTTCAAGAATGGAGGACATCTTGTGTAGGCCTATCTTGCTTTGTAGTGTCTTGCCCGGTACAGCTAACATACACTTCGTTGTTCAGTGTAGGGTTTGCTTCAGCTAGCACCCAGGTCAATAGCAAACATGTGTGATGACACATATACAGCGATGGATCAATTTAGAGATCCACCTCCACTGCCTAGTGAACGAAGAAACAGTGCCTATAACATGGCTGACAATAATCCTTTCGATAGTATGAGCTCTCAGTTGCATTTTGGTTACAACACTGATGGGCGCGCAAGTACTTTAGGAAGGCAAGTGCGCAAGCCAAACTACACACCATGTATACCCAAAGAACAGAGAGGTATAGAAAGTCTGTTATTGACGGATAACATTTGTGGTCTGAATTTTTTAGCACATTTTCAGTAGATGTTTTTTGTGTAGGTTATCAACCAGAGGTCAGAAGCCCCTGGGACAACACACCACCTCCGATTCCAAATAACAGACAAATGCCAATGCCAATGTCAGGTTCAAGACCTCCACAGTTGCCATCAAAAAATGACATGGGTAAATTAAACCTCTGTTGCCAATTTGTTTGAACTATTTTGGAAAAATATAATCTTAACCAGAAATTTTTGTTAATAACCAACAAGTTTTATTTTTTTACAAAAATTAAGGATTATTTATGTTAAACAAATCAGAATATTGGTTAAGGTTGGTTGTGGTAGTAAACGTGTTTAGCTGCTGTCAAATTTGGTGCTATTTGGTCCATAGTTGTGGGCTTGTATCTGTGCATCCAAATTTATTGTCATAAAAAGAAACTTTGTTGCTGTGATATTCTTAAAAAGAACGGTTTAGTGTATAGAATTCCAGACAAAAAATAACTGGATATGTTAAACAAGCTGCAAACTCAGACGTCTATGTCAACAAATATAAGAAATTATCTAAACACTTTCTTTCAACATTTGTGGTAAGGCCTGGACATAAACCCAATTCAAATTTCAACCAAGATCATTAAAAATTAGATGGAATTTGGCCAAATTAACCTCAAAACTACTTGTTTGTTTTTAACAGATGATGTGTATCTTCCCATTGATACCGAATTTGGTAAGTGAAAGTAAAAAATTTTATGTGCTCTCCACTTAGAAGACTTAGAAATTAATTATTAAACTGTTTTCTTATTTTAGAAAACTCAGAAGTGGGTAAAGGTGTCCCTAACAAACCACCTCCCCTTCCACCCAACTCTTACATGCACGGGGTAAGCCTTTCAACATTGCTTTCACTTCGCTCTTCCATGGCAACAAAATGTTTTGAGTTGGCTGTTGTTACTTTATCATGCCTTGTTTAATGAGGAAGGCACGGTAAAATCGGACAGGGCTTTTAAGACGGCAGAAATGGCACTTTATTGTATGTGCTTAGTCAAAAATTTTGATAAACCGTAAACCAAATTTTGTTGAACAGGATGTGGGGATAACATCTTTACAGAGCCATTTTTCTTTATTGTGCATAAATTATTGATCTACTATTATAAAAACTATTTTATTAGCAACAAAATCAAAGACCACCGATGAAAGTACCACCCAGGCCCCCAAAGCAAGGGTTCGATCTACAGCCGGGGTACGACCAACAACAAGACGTGTACGAACAGGAAGATCGCCCCCAGAGGTCAGTTTATAAACCCGCTATGCAGTAAACTGAAGTTCTTAAACCCACTATACCTCGTTTCCGCCTTCTAACGCCTCTCTTGTTGTTTACAGGCAACCACCCCAACCCCCAGGTACGTACTTTTATTTGTATTCGGTGGTCTGTTTGACGTCGGTAATACGCCAATATTTAGCGTTGAAATATTCGTTGAATTATTTTAACGCCAATGGTGCCATGTCACACTGGTTTAATCATCCGTCAACGTAGTAGCAACAAGGAAAACAGTCATACTACTAGACACTACTGCTTTCCGCAGCTTATAAGGAATTGCGCAGTTTCGGTCTCCCACTTATCAACCAGCCATACTCTGCTCTGTGACCTCTTGTAGTGAAAGCATGTAGTTGTGGCTCACAGTAAATTCAATGGACTTTAACTGATATGCGTTTTACGATGGCCGAAACCTGTAGCTTTCATAGTTTGCGAGGAATGCTCGCCGTCAAAATCTGCGTAACCGCATTGTTTTCAAACGTTTCCAAAAATATCATTCTTTGGTGTACAATGAAATTACCGAGGAACAACCTTGCGTTGATTGTACATTAATGGCTGTCTCCTTATATTGTTCAAAAATTGAGACCATTTTCGTACAATGTGCGCGAAAAGGGCGAAAAGGAATTTGCATAATGTGTAAGTTTGTTCCACAGGAGTATGTGGAGAATTAGCATACAAAGTACGATGTGCTCAATGTGTTAGAATGTTAAATGCCTACCGTACCACAAGCGTGGATTTCTTTGCAAGCGCGATAGCTTTTCTCAAAATGATTGCGCTGGACGTAAATATACCAACTTTGTTTTGGTTAAATACAGCAGAATAATTTTTTTGGAGAAAAAAGGACCCGGGAGAAAGCGTTTTGCCCCTCCGTCTTCTTTATAGTAGACCTACCCGCCTCTCAAACCATAGCAGGCTGCTTTGTTTAAAAGCCAATAAACAACTTTTGTTTTTCTACCTATTTTGGTGTGGCATGTTAGACGACGTTTTCTAGCTAGAAAAGGTTTGTGTTTCGGTACATTATAATTTTGCTTTTCGAAATTAACGTGCTGAAAACATTTTAGCACGTGTATCTTTAAAAAGAGTTTACAAAATTGATGCACACATTTTAGTTGGTGCACTTTTTCGAAATATTGTGCGCAAAATGTGTTCGCGAATTGTTTTCGCACATTTTCCAAAACATTTTACTTCATTTTGCCGGGCCACTTTCTCGAAATACTAAAATGTGCTCGCAAATATTTGCAAAAAACTGTTACGACTAACGTTGCAAAAACCGGACTGTGTTGCCGTTGCAGTCCCATCGCCCCGTCCGTCGCCGACATCCAGCATCAAACAGTCGCAACTGGATCGGCATTTTCAGAAAAGTCGGGACAGTGGATACGGGGAGCCGTTCTCGCGTAATAACAGCGGCAAAACGCACACTCCGATTCGCGTCGGAAGCAACGGTAATTTTCATTTTTACGTTCGTTCGTTGCATGCATTGGTGACTATTGGTTAAGTGCTTAGTTGCAATACCTCGGCATGCTGACAGATTTCAAGGGTAAAGTCTCGTTGGTTGAGACAATAAAGCCGCATGTTGTACTGCAAAGCGTCAAAAACTGTTGAGCCAGACAAAGACACAAACCAGTTTGAGTTTTAGCTTCGAGTCCTACAACATATGCTTTTGTTGTTGGCATGTATTTGTTTTGTTTATAAACTGAACGCATGGGCTTGCTGACAAGGTTTCGTTGTTCAGATTCTCTATTTCCCAAGACAGTGGTTCCCAAGCATTTTTGATGCATTGCTCTCTTGTATATTTTTGAACTTTTCATTCCACATTAGAAGGTTTTGAACCGCTGGTATTCCTAAAAAGAAATACTACTGGAACAACTTAACTTTAAAGCGGAAATTCCTCCCGCTAAATTCTAAAATTCTTTCCCGGTTGGGAATCACTGTTCTAAGACATTGTTGTTGCGGTTATAGAAAGTTGGAGTTCGGGAGATGCTGATCATGAGCCTCCGCCATCACGCCCAAGTCCCAACCGTCATGACGGGCTGGCCCTTATGAATCAATCAAAATTCAAGAAACATTCAATGTAAGTTGTCAGTAGATACAATGACAGCCATTGTGCTTAGTTGTGGATCTCCTTCCATGAAATGGACACATGTTGTTTTTACTCTGTTTTGTATATTTTATTACTGTGTAATGCCAGTTTGCTTCCACCGTTTGGTCAAGAAAAAATATGTTCAAATTTCTTTAAATCTACACACATGATAGATGGACATTTGAAGTTGCGCACTGTAACATTTGACCCCAGTCGACATATCGGGCACCAAAATCGGAAAAAATTAAAAACACCTTTGATTAAAAAGTCACCTTTATTCAGCTAGAAGTTTATTTTTTTGATAGTTGGTACAATGTATTCAAATTATTTGTGACTTTGATTGAATTCGCGCATTTTTTTTGAAAATGGTTCTGCACGGGAAGTAATTGAAAACGTATGGTAGATCCAAAGTTGATTAGGAATAGCGTCAAAACTTTGCAAAAATTGTCATCTAGTACACAGGAAGATTGGCGTATGTTTAAAACTAGTTAAGTCAACATAATATTGTCTTGTTTAACGAAAACCTATTTATCAGTAGCAACACTTTGCCTCCGATGCCACCAATAAAGCCACAGCCGGAATCACGCCAGAAAGAAGATCCCGGTAGGTGAAATGTTCTTTGTATATCAGCACAATGCGTTGCTGATATAGCATGGTATACTGAGTTCCTTTTTTTACTCGTCTAAAAATCGGATGAAAAATCTGATCTTCTACAAAATCTGTTACAAACCAATCTGATTCCTTCTCTGCTTTCTTCCTTTCATGATTGTCAATCAGCCTCGAACACGGTAAAGGAATTATCCCAGATGCTTTCCCGGATGAAGCCGACATCACCCACCCCACCACCCTCAGCAAACTTTAACCACCCGCCGTCGCCGCGAAAGTCCTTCGATCAAGGGGCGAGGTTCCCGCCGAACAAAATCCTACCAACGATGCCGCCCCACGAATCTCAGCCCCCTAATCAAACTAACGACAAACCCCCTTCGCCTTTCGGACCTCCCGGTGATTATGCTGTTTCTTATTTGTATTTCTCTGGTTTTTTGCCTTAGTTTGCGAATTCCTAATCCTATAATCGATATGTATGAGTCGAAAACCGAATGATTACCCGCCAAGTTGCAAAGGCTTGGTGAAGTGACTCACTGACCGAAAAGTGCTGGTCAAGGGTGATGGCAAGCTGCCAAGTGTTGGTTGACGTCGCCCACCCAGTAACGATTACTGGATGACGTTGTTACCGACTAACGTGGCATGAATGCGAGGTTTCGGTGTAATCATTCGCAGTATGCATAACAAAACAACAACTGCCGTCAATTAATTAAGCCCCGAACTCTGCACATCCCTTGATTAACGATCAGCTGGCGCATAGGGCATGCTTATGTTTTGTTGACTAATGCTGCCTTTGGTGCAATGCTCGCCAAGTTGGTACAGCAACTTTCACAAACCCTCTGCGTTCTTTCGCTTCGTGATATCAATCACAGTCTTGTTTTTTTTCGGAAAAACAAACTTCAATTGTTTTGATCAAACGGAAATTACGTTGCAACAAGCTGGAATTCTTAACTTCAAAAAAATACACCCTGAAAATAAAGTAAACCAGCAGCTGATTGCACCCGTTATACTGTTGCCCATTTTTACCCATCAAGGATAATAACAAAATAAACTGAACGACAATGGGCAGTGTTTTTAATTTTCCTTTGTTGATCAACAAATAGGAAGATCAAGAAAGATGGTAGAAGATCAACCGTGGTACGCTAACGTGTCCAGGGAGAGAGCAGAACTTATGCTATCGCAATCAGGAAGGGTAAGTAGACTGCTTACAGGGCCATGGTTAGAAAATCGTGTTGGCTTAAAACTGTAGCTGCGCACTTTTATGGGGCCCCGCGAATTCCCTTTTTTGGTTTCTGATAGCATTTGTGACTTCACTTGTTTGTACAAACAAAATTGAAAACTTGTTTCTACTAATACGCAATAAAGATGCACAGCGTTAAATATTAGGCTGATAAAACCAACATTTTTGTCAGTGTCCTTCAGTAAAACTGACCGCTTTCATTAAACAGATTGCGCCACGATGTTAGTTTTTCACAAAAGTTGGGCAACTGTCACTTGGCTATTGACCGAAAAAAGTAATTGCGCCACCGAAATGCAAAAAATAAATTTTTCAATTTTTTTTTAATTCCTGTCGCCAAGTAAATACACCACATAGCCACGTGACCTGTGTGACGTGCTTCGGCAACCGAAAGTGCTTCGCGTGTAAAGAAAGGTTGTTGTGATTTTTAGGAGGGCAGCTTCCTGGTACGGCTGGGACGAGGCGAGGATAATCCATATACCATCACCGCTTGTGGTCGCGCATCATGCTACAACTTGCGCATCAGAAAGCGGGAGGATCAACTGTACGCGCTGGGCACCAAGAAGGTATGGGGCGGCCCCTTCATTTATACTGATGCCTGTAAAGTACTGTGCATGCCATTATCGGGTTAATCGCATACTGCGCGGGCTATGGTGGAAACTGAGACCTGAAAGAAAGTCTGCCATCGTATTTAGTTGTGTCAACACCTCTCAGATTGATATGTTTTGATACAAAAACTAAACGTCCATTGTCCTGGGCCTTCCTGTTTCATAAACTGCATATCTATGCAAATTAAACTAGCGCAGAAACCCACTTGTCAATTGCATGTAGGCGTACACTACAGTAAGCATACGCAATTACGTAGTCTTTGAATACGTGTCGTGTGTGCAGTAAGAAACAACATCCTTAAATTTGAATCGTGTCGTATGGTATTAACCACAGCGTCTCTGCAAGTAACTTTAATACATTCTTTTCCAAACTGGTGGTAACCAAAGCAGCTAGTAGCCAACACCAACAACGTAAAACATACACTTGATTTCCTACAGTCAAACGAGAGATCATTTCCGTCTGTGTGCGACCTAATCGAATACCACAAGACATCACCAGTGACGCTCGCCAAAGGAGAAGGTTCGGTGACCCTTACTGGACCCCCTTGAGGCGGAAACTTGTTTAATCGTCTAGGAGAAATCATACGCCTGCTATCCACAACGGCAGAAGTGTTCTGTATAAACTTTTTGTTTGCTTCGTGATTTCGGCGTTTTTGTGGTGTATATCGGCACGTTTGAAGTGTTATCTTTGTCAAACAGCATTTGGCTGGAGAAAAAGTGATGATACGCTTTTACCCAGCGCAAAACGTATCTTGCACTCCTTGTTTTTTCTATTTCATCGCTTTTAATTCACAGCTTCGGTCCTTTACTGTAAGACCTATACCTTATTTTAGCGTCTCTGTATGACTTTTTTACATATGCGTAGGAAAATGAACGCTATTGTGTTGCCAATTATAATCAACAAGTGAAAAATTCAAGTTCTGCTTAATGATTGAACCCACTGTCGTTTCTCTTCAATGAAACCGCCCTGTCTGTGAACTGAAATCGCCTTTTTACTTCAACGCACTTAACCGCCCACTGCTTGCATTTGACACACCTATTACGTATACAATGACGTCATACTTACTTGCATCCATGTAAACCTATTGTTGAAAAGTTTCCTGGAGAAAAGGTGTCTGCAATGCAGACTTGTGGCAGCGAATCGCGCTAACAGCAACTGTTTTTTCTCAACCAGTGTTCTTCACTTTCCGCAATACCCTTTTCCATTGTGTTTCTTTTCTGCTGTTTCATGCTCCAGAACCGACTTCCCGCCGTCTCACCGCTGTACGCACGAAGATTTTCGGCCTGCTCTTTGGCCCCCTGTGCCTGTTTCATTTAGCTTTTGTTTTAAATAAACTATCACTGTACGCTGCGTGCAGTTTTTCTGTATGACTCTTTGGCCATGGAATTTACACATTTAGCAGCTATGTATTTGGAGGTACTTTTACGTTTTAAGCGTATCTTGTGGTTTAGCACCATCTTGTGGTAGGGTAGAGGTGTCCGGATTCAGATTTTTCCGACCACACTTCTTGTCCCGATGACGAGGCCAGACTTCGGCACATGATAATGCTCGATGTATAAGTTGGTGCAGCAAACATTTGTTCTTGTTTATAATACCCGACTTATCGGCAATGTTTTTCCCCCCAAAACACATTTGAAACGGTTTGACCTGAATTGGCAACAAAATTAAATCTAACTCTGATTCTTACTCCAAGTCATGAAAGTCCAACCAACTTTTCCACAGGCGTCGAATCGGAAAAAGTTTGGAAAGCACTGGTGTGCAACTTTGGCCTGCGTGTGGTTACTGGTTGGGTGTATTTTCATAAGGTGACAAAAACGCTACCGCGTAAAAGCAGTTTAGATAAAAACTATCATCACAAAAACTTTCGTCATTTACCAACACCGCGACAATTTTTTGTTATCTGTAAAGGAAGCTTTAACAGGATGTTAATTGCACACTCAGGTATTGCCTGCAATAGAAAGACAACATAAATTCAGTATTATTGAGATTGTACGATTTTTTCTGACGTCATAAATATGGAGACAATAGTTAACATTTCTATGAGTAAGCAAATGTACGTTTGTTTACAAGGTTCACGTCTCCTCTAATTTGTGTACGCAGTAAAGGTAATGTGGCGTAATCTAGCATTCTTATGTTTTGCTTGTCCTTGTTTTAGGCACGCAGTACAAGATAAGTGATGGTCTAAGCATACTTTTAAATATTCCTCAAACCAACCAGCTTTGTGCTTGTTCGGCCAGAGTTGTTTCAACTGGAAAAAGCCATGCCTTCAAGCAGCACAGTAGCCCTGAACGGATTTTTGGAAAGTAGAAACTTAAAAAGGACTAAGCTTGGACCACCAGATGTGTACCCACAGGTAAAGATACTTTCACTACTATGTTGGTAATAAATCACAGCATGAATGGTAAATTGATATCAGTGTTTCCACTCTTTACGGCAATAGTCTGACAAATATTTTAGTTTTTAAAATTCAACTCAGAAACATACAACTCTAACCATCCCCAACAAATATATATTTACAACTGCCTAACTTAAAATTTCATACTCGTGTTTACCTCATACGAATTTAAATATCTGCCCAAACTGTTTTAACAGGAACCAAAACAAAAAGAAGATGAGTTGACTAGTGTAAATGTGAAGCAGGGATTTATTGATCACCCAGCAATTTCCGATGAGCATTCCAGTGCACATTTGTACTCTATCGATTCAGGCCGTGTAATTTTTTGTATTACTCTTGTAACAGTATTTGTTAAGCACATTTGTGCAGAAGTACTCTCCAACTCAGTGTTTATTAAATGTGGTTTGTAGCATGTTGCTATTTTGTAAATTTTTGGGCAATTATTTTGAAAACATGCAAACCCAACAAATTACCTGCAGTTAAACAAAAATCACAACTGAATGTTCAGTGTGTGATGGTTTCTGATGTTTTGTTTTAGATCAGCCAAAGTTTCAACACAATACTTACACAAAAGCAAATCTGTAACACTTTTAATGACGATGGAAAAAAGAGGCCCCAGGTCTTCAAAGAAAATTTTTTCGTGGTAAGTTTCTTTGGCTTACTTGACATGTTTGTTTGTAAACTGGTTTTCTATTCACACAC
>QXVZ01032591.1:0-10183 GCA_008931825.1 Phallusia fumigata
TATTCGTTAAGGTCGATGGGTTAAAAACTCGTGCAACCTCCAATTTTTGTCTGAAAAACTGTTGTCGGTCGCGACCTGGCTGTGTTGCGCTAAATTTCGTCGCTCGCCATTCAATTCCTGCGCTGTTGCCCTCCGGTAAGGGCTGATAGAAATTTGATAGCAAACCCTTAGGCATCGGATAAAAGTCCAAAGCTTAGATTACTGACTATTGTTACTTTCTTGGTTCCTGTTAACCTTGAAACCTTGAAGTTCGTGCATGGCCATTCGGTCTGTGATTTTGACAGGGTGCAGGTTAAGGTCCCAGAAATGAACGGAGATTTTCTCGCTAGCTGGCAAATGTAATTAGAAATGACACGTGTTCTCTGAAACAAATTTGCCTGACGTTTTTACACTGATGCATTGACTGTAGTTTTGACAGGAGGTGGCCGCCTGATGGGCGTTGCTTGGTCAACCCATGACAAGAACCTCGCGTGTTGTGGCGGGTAGTCCCACAACAGTTTACGCGAAAAATTACATGTGGTACCACCTGCGCATTGGGCGACTGCACCCAATGAATTGGCGCGCCACTGCAGGTTGCTTGCACTATCGGGTTCCGAACTCCATTTTGGTCTGTGCCGGTAATTGCCGATTCGTATCTGCCTTGTAAGTTGAAAATCGACGGCGCGATGCCGCTATTAGGAATTCCGCTCGTGATTCAGGCGTCTGCGAAATGCGTATTTTACCACATCTTAAGGAGACTATTTAAATTGCTCAAATTAGCTAAATTATGTTCATGAGTTTAATAACGTGCCTTATTCGTTTCTTTGATACAAACCCGTTTGACTTTGATCAACAACATGTGAGTCTTGAACTCTGTAAACTGTAAAACGCGTGATACTGGAAAAGGCGTTATATTTCTATCTACATGCTTTTATCACAAAAAACGTGTTCAAAAATGAAATGCACAGCAATGTTGGGTGGGTGTTTTAAGAAATCGCAAAGTATGCGGATCGCCGGGGAAATTTGTATGTGGCGAAATAATTGATCATAGCTAAGGCCTTTGATCGAACCATTTCGTCTATTTATTATCACAACATAAGGGAAAGTGTTCTGTTGCTGCTAGAAGCGATGGCAAAGTTATTAACCCTCAATTACTAGTTCGGAGGTTCACGGAAAACAGTAGATACGCCTGCTTACGAGATTGATTCGTCGATATAACTGACGCGTATCAAAGTATCGCAACGCGAATCCCAACACTTATCGACTAGATCATTACGCTTAATCAGAGCCTTTGGTTTTATTGGGGAATTTCCAATTTATTCTTTGCCTTTCTCCAGCACGTTTATATTGGAATGTTGTTGCAACTAACCGTAAATGGCATAACTTGGGGAATTTAGGCCATGGGAGGACAGTGGAAATGAATATGTAAACTTGAGACGTCTTTACACTTCGTGAAATTGACGAATTGATTTCTGCAGCCGTCTTACTGTATAGACCTTCAAGTCTGTCATTAACACCAGGTTGTTAACACAATGGTCGCATTCGTTTTTTCTTAAATCGACCCTTGCGCTAGCTTATTTTACACTGTTGTTGCTACAGAGAAAGTCGTTTGTCAAACCTTAGGCGGCTCACTATGAACATCGGCCAAAAAGCCCCCCATGTTTTTAAACCACCTGTTAAGACTAAAACACGTGACATAAACTATATAATTGCTTTTGTGCGTAAATCACTTCGGAGTGATTCAGGTTTTTTTAGACCGCAAGCCACTTAACTAGTACATAAACTGCAATATACAGCAATTTTGTACTTGAAATTCACTTTCCACTTTAACTGTATTGTTGCTTTATAAGTACTCTCGTATATTGACTTTAGATCCACCGTTGTTGCCGAAAACATTGGTTTTAACACAATTTCCTAACAGAGGCACCTGTTTAAAAAAGCATCACCATTGCCAGGTGCTGGGTCTGACAGTATTTCTGTTTTCCAGGTCCGATGTCGTTGTCCAAGGTCAAGTCGTGACAACTACTCAGAAGGAGCCTAAAGGTCGATATAGCGCCACCTTTCGAGTAATCGGCGTCTTCTCGAAGAAGACAGGAGGCCTTGTGATCGGGGATCAACTCACGTTAGTATATATGTTTGTAAAATTTAACATATTGAGACTGTAATGTGGAACTAGCCAAATATGAAAGTTCGTTAGTGTTGTTTCGGCAAAATGTTTTACGATTGGTTCATTACATGGACTTGCTCGTTTTTTTCTGCACAGTCTTGGTCCGTTTGGTCAACCTCCTACATGTACCCCGGTCAAACCTTTGGGAAGGTTTGTTTTGTTTCTCCAACTACAGTATGATAAAGATGGGGAGAGAAAACTATCTTACAAATTGCGATACAACCCGGTACCTTCATCACAAAGGAACACCCGATTCTTTTCGCGCCTTCTCCAAGGTTAGTGACAAAAAACATGTCTTAAAAGTATATTGTTAGTCTTTGTTGTTACTTGTCCTTGTTAGTGACAAAAAACACGTAATAAAAGTGTATTGTTAGTCAAAATTTTTGTTGTTACTTGTCATGACCGAGAATATATATCACTCGACACACGAATGTAAACAGCGCCCAATTCTAGGTGTTTTACAAAGATTTTGTTCCCACTGTGTTGTCGCAAATTATCATGTATATTTGCCTTGCTAGGCACCATTACCGGTCAACGACTGATGCAATCAGGCTGTCGGCCGTTGGTGCATCCAAAGAACGGAAAGATCCAGTGCACGATCCGACGAAATCGGTGTCGCGTGCTGTGCAGTGAAGGTTTCACGTTAAGCGGCGGCACGGCATATAAAACGTGCAGTATCAGAACGGGTCTATGGAGTCCAAGCAAAATGCCAAAGTGTGTCAGCAGCTCGGCGGTCGAGGCAAAACCCACTTCGATACTAAAGCGAGTCTGGAGGGTTCAGAAACAAAGGATCTCGTATGATGCCGAAGAGGAAGAAGAAGAGGAGGAGGAGGAAGAGGAAGAGTATCCACGCACCTACATAGGGAGCCGTTACATCAAGCCACGTCCAAGAAGCGCCAATCAAAGAAAGTTATACGTGAAGAAGAAGTCGTCCGCCAAAAAGTCCACAACTCCTCCACCTTCGGAACCAAAAGAAGAGGAAGAAGAGGAGGAGGATGAGGGAACAAAGCCGACTCCAAAACCGGCGCCTAGAAAATTTTACCCAAGCAAAAACGTTTGGGCTCCGACATCGAAAAATCCACCGGTTGTGAAGACGACCAAAGCGGCAACCACAACCTCAGCTCCGACGACGGTTAAAACTGATAAGACGCAAGCGTTGGCAGGTGGAGCTGATGAAAAGGAGGAGGTGGAAGCATCTGCGGAAGAAGAGATCAAAACAACTACACTAAGGGCAACTACGACCCAAACTACAAAGCAAACTGCGACCACCCATACAACTCCTTTCGTTAGCCCAACGACCAAAGTCATTCCCATCAAACAAATAAAACAAAAAACTACAGGAAATACAGCGCCATTGGTCACTACTCCATCAACCAACAATGCCATGGCCAATTTTGCCAACTATCCAATGGTCGGAGACCGCTGGATTGAAAATGGAAATCAGACCTTTCAGCCTTTGGGGTCTATGAATGGCGAGGTTTACGGCTGTCCAACTTATAACGGATCTATTCGAATCTTTAGCGTTTGGAAGGGGGCGTTCAGTGCGGTAGCTTACGTGCCGGCACGTTCACGGCCAATCAGAGGTGGCTGGATGGCCCGTTTTATGTTTAACATTCCTATTTCGGATGTTAAACCCGCAAATGAATGGTTCATGGGAGCCTCAAGGAGCCGGCGAGAGTTTTGCTTTGTTCCCAAGACCTACAACGTAAATCTCGATGCTCATCAGGTACAACAACTAATGTGTGCTTTCGCGTTTGAATGTAATGTAGTGTACTTTACCGGTTCTCGTCGTAAAATCAACCATTTTCTTATTTCTACTTCGTTATTACTACTACTTCGTATCCTAATCCATTCAACACGGTATTACGAGGTCTGTTCACAATATCGCTAACACACTGTCGTTTTATCATTCGTTGCAGGGCTTAACCATTAGTTTCAACGGTCATTATTTTGAGGATGGCATTCCATTGATACGTGGTTGGGTTCAGTTGCTTGGAATTTGTTCCGATGACGATTTGGTGGGGCGACGGGTTGGTACAATGCTTCCGTTTGACGACCAGATGTCTTTGCNCATTTTTTTATTTCTACTTCGTTATTACTACTACTTCATATCCTAATCCATTCAACTCGGTATTACGAGGTCTGTTCACAATATCGCTAACACCCTGTCGTTTTATCATTCGTTGCAGGGCTTAACTATTAGCTTCAACGGTCATTATTTCGAGGATGGCATTCCATTGATACGTGGTTGGGTTCAGTTGCTTGGAATTTGTTCTGATGACGATTTGGTGGGGCGACGGGTTGGGACAATGCTTCCGTTTGACGACCAGATGTCTTTGCCGAACGATGCATGGATAACTGACAGGTAAGCCGTGGTATTGCAATGGGACAATAATTATAAACCAATTTAATAAAACGTGTTTATAAATGTGAAAAATAGTCTGTGTTCCTTAATGTTTTCAGGCCTAGTTCTGTTTTTGCCTTATCATTCGGGGACTCAAAGAAAATGTAGAATAGTGCAAGTAATATAATTACCCGCTTGGGGTTGCGAAACACTGTTATATAAGTATATGCTTGTTACCAAATTTTCTTTATTAAATCTATCCGTACAATGAAGATGTGACGAGGCAAGAAACAAGAAACATGGGCCAATAATAAAGCAAGTTCACACCTTACCTATACTGCGCTATGTTCTTTCTTTATGATAAATAAACTGACATGCGTTACACTTTCGGTTCAGGTCAAAAGTGGCGGCATTCGAATCCGACGACGATTCGAAGAGGGAAGGCGTTTTCAGCCAGGAAACAAACAAAATGGCTCAGTTGGGCGGGGACCTGCCCCCGGTCGACGCCCCACAGAGGGACGATCCCGAGGCCAAGGAGTTAACGCGATGTGACCAGTCAGCCCCGAACGGGGTAGCGGCAATGGGAGGGGAGACTGAACCTAACTGGATAAGATCGGAATCAAAAAGTAGGTTTAGTGAATAGTTGTTCTAGGTATCTCAAGATATGTTGGTACACAAAGTTTTGAACGAAAACTACAAGCGCTAGTGACGTTTTTCATTAACTAATGTAGCCTTTTCACAAAGAATGTTAGGTTAGCAATAAATATATGTAGTTTGGTCTGATATTTTACCCTTTATATCCTACCGTAAACACTACACAATTTGCATACCCGTGTATTTAATGTTTTCCTAATGTGCAACAACACGACTATAACTGTACAACCTTGCTGCATAACAGATTCCGAGTTCGACTACAACGAAGTCCTCCACAAATCCATTCTCTTCTACGAGGCGCAGAGGTCCGGACGGCTTCCAGAGGAAAATCGCGTCCCGTGGAGGGGAGACGCGGATCTCAAGGACGGGTGTTCGATAAACACCGACCTCACCGGTGGCTGGCACAACGGTAAGACGCAGTGTTTAGACTTATACTGAGGGTTATTAACTTGTCCTTCGTTGCCCTTGTTACACGATAGTCGACCTATAGGCAGTTTACTTTGCGGCTTCTGCTTGTGATTTGGGCTCACTCAAACATTTATGCGATCGTGGGAATGTAGATTACATAGAGCGGTCGACGAACAGGGTATTACGCAATTTGCCACGTATTTGTTTCACCCTAACAACTATAACCTTAAGTTTTATATTTGTGCATGGGAAGTATTATTTCAACATATGAATACGACAAACTTTAGATTTATAGCTTTTGAAAAGTTGTTGATTTAAATTTAAAATACAGTTTAGGAATTGAATTTATCAGCCGTTTTCTCTAACAAATCTCAAACCATGTTTTTTGCAAACACGAAATAGTTGATCAGTGAACAAAATTGTCACCTATATCTTGAAGCACACGCCACATATACGGTTGTAAAATGGTTTGATCGCAAGTTTTCTTCAAGTAAATAACAACAACAATGCCGAATGTAACCTTACTCTTGTAATTCTTGGCATCTCGATGGCTGCCACTTTGGCTGACTGATAATTATCGTCGAGTTTCTCGCTTCCGACGCGTTCTATCACAAGCGACACTTTGTAACGCTTCAAATCACGCCCGGATTTGCCCTTTGCTTGTAGAACGTCCAGCACTTCGCTACATTCTCATTATTGACTCGTGCCCACGTTTAACTAAGGTATGCGACCATGACGTTATCATGCGGAAATTCCTGCATGAAATCTTCCACTATCTGAAGAAAATACACATAATTATTTGGTTTACGTCTTCGGCCATTGCCGTGGGGTATTTGTGTTTAGTCACGCACAATGTCATGTGCGAAAAAAATATTTTAACGTGAATTCATCGACACCAAGGTTCGAAGGTCAGTTCCGTTATACGGAGTGAGGGCGAACAAAATTTGATTGCTTAATAAACAATTAGCTGCAAGCTAGTACTTGCGTGTAAAACATTTTTTACATTTCGACAAACGCTGTTGCAATCACCACCTTAAGTACTGGCTTGAATCTTCTCATTGAAAGTTGACCGACTTTCGCAAGTGAGGAAGTAACTGCATAAAGACACATTGATCAACGCAACGGTTTGCTTTTGCAAGAAATGTTTCCCGTCGCCATCTGTGTTAGCAAAGTTGAGGTTGCACACAGATTATGCGATGTTGCGTTGCCATTTACGGAACGGCTTATCACGGTTTAGGCCAGGAAGAGTTACCGTCTTGATATTAACACAAACCAAACTGCAGACATGCACACAAACAGAGCCGGTCGCCCAACTGAGTGAGAGTAAAGAAATCCTACCAATCACGGTTCTAGTTAGGAATCAAGACGGTAACTTTTCGTACTGTTTTGATAAAATGGTATCGTTTGACGTTTGTTTGAACTGCGGTTGCTATCCAATGTTAATTCTGTTCACAATGTCAAAAAGTCAATGCAGGTTATTGGCTGTAAAATTCATTTCGTAACGAACCTATTTTTCCACTATAGATTTCAATGCCTTAGTTGGTCTCTGTCTCTCTGAATGTCGCAAATATTGAGTCGAGATGTTGGGTACATTTAATATTAATCTACACGGTTAATACCAGTGTCTATAGTTGTTTTTTGACCAAAACATCGCAAATAATGAATTAAGAGGTCAAGGGTTTTTCAGTCCATGCCTAAAATTTGTTTTTATTGTTACCTTTCAGGTGCTGGAAATGTAAAAACGACAATGGTTATCGCACACTCGGCCACTATGCTGGCATGGGGGGCGATTGATTACTCGGAAGCCTACGAGGCTGCTGGTGAACGTGCGAACGTGAATGCCCAAATACGTTGGGCTGTCGAATACCTGCTGAAGTGCCACACTGCCAAACATCAACTTGTTGTCCAGGTGAGATTAAATGCTATTGGTCGGTCGTGCGATAAACGATGATATCACGTCAAACCGCCATTACATGAGCACTTGCGGCAAACATGTATTTCTAAGAGATGACATTTTCACGTCAGCGCACAGTTTACTGACGCATTAATATCGTGCCGAAGTGTTGCATAACGTTTAAACAACACCACGATACAAATCTTTCTACGAAGGTCGGCGATTACAAGACACCTACGGACGGTTGGTTTCGGCCGGAAGATTCGAACCCATACAAGCGCACTGTGTACACGGTTGACGAGAATCATCCCGGCAGCGATGCAGCTGCTGAAGTTGCCGCGGCTCTAGCAGCTGCAAGTATTCTGTTCAACCGCACAGGTAAAGAATTACATAGTCTTGACTGCGCAAGGCAGTCGTGTCGTATAAGGTCGACATGGCCATGGAGGATGTGGTTATAAGGTCAACTTGGGTCATAAGGGAAGATAATTTGTAGTCTAAATCAGCTTTAAAAGCATTTTCAAGTCCCCATGGCCCAAATCCATTGAAGTTGTTGGGGGGGGGGAGAAAATTTTGTGTAGATGACGTCATGTCAATAGACAGAAAGTTATGACGTCACAATACAGATTTTTTAAATGTTACAAATAATGGGTTACCTTTCGATACAACCTTAAAAGGCCGTTAAAACTGTTTGCGATTGCTTAATTGTTGGGAGCCTCTATAAATAGCTAAACCAGATGTTTGGTTTTATCCATATTTACTTAAATACAGTCGTATCACTTTTTTTAAAACAATAGAACACAAAATTTTTGGGAGACAAACAAATAGAAGTACTCGAAACCAAAAATTTTTGGGGACATATGTCTCCCGTACCCTCGGGGATTGTATACCGTGCATTGTAATTTATTTGGTCATACGCACTGCGACTGATTTGTAAGCTATACCATATTTGTTTCATTTTGCGGTTTTANGAAGATAATTTATAGTCTAAATCAGCTTTAAAAGCATTTTCAAGTCCTCATCCCATTGTAACAGTGGCCCAAATCCATTGAAGTTGTTGGGGGCGGGGAAGACTTTTGATTTTTGCAAGAACATTTTGTGTAGATGACGTCATGTCAATTGACAGAAAGTTATGACGTCACAAAACAGATTTTTTAAATGTTACAAATAATGGGTTACCTTTCGACTGATACAACCTTAAAAGACCGTTAAAACTGTTTGATTAAAGACCGTTAAACTGTGAGATTGCTTAATTGTTGGGAGCCTCTATAAATAGCTAAACCAGATGTTTGGTTTTATCCATATTTACTTAAATACAGTCGTATCACTTTTTTTAAAACAATCGAACACAAAATATTTGGGAGACAAACAAATAGAGGTACTCGGAACCAAAATTGTTTGGGGACATATGTCTCACGTACCCTCGGGGATTGTATACCGTGCATTGTAATTAATTTGGTCATCGTTGTAAGCAAAATCCGTTTGGAGTTCATACGCACTGCGACTGATTTGTAATCTATACCATATTTGTTTCATTTTGCGGTTTTACGCGAGGAAATGCAATAACAAGTTTTTTAAAGGTTCGCTGATGCCACTGCCTGCAAACAAAAAGTGTTTTGCAACAAACAGGGCGCTCGCCCCCGGCTAGTATAAAATCGATAGCCTAAATACATTCTACATGATGCATCCTGTTTTTGTCAACAGTTTTCAGTGATAAATATTTGCACACAAGGAACTCGAATAGCCACGCAAAAAATACAGACAAGAAGTCATAATGCGAAACGTTATGTCATTTTTGCATCCACTAGGCACTGCACTTCATCGAATCGGTTTGGATTTCTGACTAATCAAAGTTTGTTAGTAGTGTGGTTAAATTGGAAATCGGGATTATTGTCTCTTATCTACTTTGAGGGTGACTGCAGGTTGTGATAATCGGATTACAAAACCGCGTGTCGCTGATGCATACAACGCAGAACAGTCTTATGCATAAAACCAAGTTCAGCGGTTTTAAAAAGCTGCTTTTTATCGGCAGTGGTACCCTGGTACAGCGGTTTTAAGCGGAAGAGCAGATTTCTGATATAAAGCTTAAGTGACTTTTATTAACAGACTCAGCGGCATAGTCTTGTAATTTTATTCGTGTTGTAACATACGGTGTTTCGAAACCTCGGAAAATGACCTTTGTAGGCAGTGTCATCTTAAAAAAACCTCTATCATTTATTTTACAGATCCTGAGCTGGCCCGTACCTGTTTAGAGCACGCCAGAACGTTACTGACATTTGCGACAAACTATAAAGGCGGATACTCTTCGGTAATTCCCAAGAGATCCACCAACTACTTCTCGAGGAGCTCATTCGACGACAATTTGGTTAGTAAACATGCCTGGTGTGGGTATGCTTGTGTGAATTGGTGTTGTGAGCGATGATACGACGCAATTGTATGCAAATGAGTCACTAGCTCATTTGCTTGAATGCCAAAAAAGCGATGTCTGGAAGCTACAAAACGGTTGGCGTAGCGCGTATTTATGCGGTTTCAACGTCAGTCGTTTGCATTGCATCAAAAAACTTCACATTGGCGTGTTGAGCGTAATTAGATACACGAAGGCGGTTAACCTTATCGTCATGGAATTTTCGGGACGTTTAGGATTGTTTAATACAAACCGCCAGAAAATACGAACCGGTATTTAAGTTTGCCACGTATTCACGTGACCTTGTTTTGCACGCTTCGGGCAGCTCAAACGAAG